>JAQJVL010004757.1:0-41489 GCA_035578905.1 Stictocephala bisonia
AAGACACTTACAACAAACTGCTTGATATGCTGCTTGGGGAGGATGACAACACATTACCGGAGATGGAATATCCAGTAGTAGATTTCACGGCTCCGTTAACTGAAGAAACAGAGTTAAACTGAAGGAGAGCAGCCAACACTGCGGTTTAGTTTTAAGATTTACTTTTGTAAAAATATGTATTTGTAAAATATTTGTAAATAAAGTTGGAAAAAAGAAAAGAAAAAAAGAAAGAAAAAACTTCTTGCACAGAACAACTTCTGGAAATAGAAAATTGTTCTGTGCAAGAAGTTTTTTAAAAAACACCCATCGTGACCTTGAAATCTGTGACGTAATACTAAAGTGCTGGATCTGACGTCATCACCGGAAGTGGGGTAAGATAAGAAGCTTACACTATAAGGCTGTGACGTCGTGCTGACGTCATGCTGACGCACACAAATGACGTCACACCCTTATCTTATCACAATCTTATCTTATCTCACTTCCGGTGATTGAGCCAGCTCCCGCACTTTCCACTACTTACACATGTACCAATTTCACTACAGTGTAATGCAGAAGCATTTTCAGGAACCAATTGGTAAGATTGAATTAGCCTACATTGATACTGATGGCCTTATCTACTACATTACCACAGAGAAAGACTTACACGCCTTGATGTTAGAACCTAGTTTGTCTCAACACTTAGACAGATCAGTATACCCTGATGATCATCCACTTAGAGACGATACAAACAAGGGTAAGATAGGTACATTTAAGGATGAGTGTAAACATCGCGTTATGTATGAATTTGTAGGCCTAAGACCTAAGATGTATGCTTACCGTTTTAGCTCTACAAACAATACAGAAAAGCTGCGAGCAAAAGGCATTAAGGGTAGTTACGTGGAAAAGAGCATACGATTTCATCACTACAAAAGTACATTGTTTTCAAATGATGTTTGTGAAAAGGCTCACTTTAACACTATCCGTAGCAAGTCGGGACGTTTAGTTTCCACAACTATAGTGAAAAAGTCTTTGTCGGCTGAAGACGACAAAAGACAGATATTAGATTGTGGAATACGTACCCTACCCTACGGACACTACACACTCGGTGAGGAGGACACCACTGTTGATACTCACTATGATTAGACAACCACAAGGACTATTTGACTTGGCCTCACTAGCTACTTGTAACGCTTTTGACATCTCACTAGACGTACCTAAAGAATTCGACTTGTTACCTTTACCTATTCAAAGAACCCTAAGACCAAGACTAAAGAGAAAATGGATGCGAGAAACTGTACTGCCAGACGACCCTTACACTTACGAGTACCGCTACCATGAACTAAGTCTACTGGACAAAGAGGAATTTGTAATGATAACTAACCATCCACTCAACATTTATCCAGACTACTGGCCCAGTCCATACAGTCATTACTCGGCACACATTTACTTTGAACACTACGAATTTAGGATCAACAACTGTGACCCACTATTGCTTTGTCGCAATTGTTTCCTAACATGTTGCTCCCCACAAAACGAAAGCTGGTTGGACATAGACTACGAAGACTATTGGAACAGTAAAAACTGGACATTTTACAATGTAACACGACACTACGTAACAAACAATCCCAGGAGGCTTATAAAACGAACGTTACGTTCTAGACGAGGTTGGTGTGATTGGTGTGTGTTGACCCCACTTTTTGAACTGTATGACTATGACAAATGTTGTGCCAACACTCATATGCACGATATGGACGATACGGATGAGGACACCGACCATGGAAGTGAATCTGAATACTATGACAGCAATCAAATATATGACGCTTACGTACACTAACAACACACACCAATCTTGTATAAAGTGTAAATATAATTGCATACTCGCTTTCCATGTACAAAATCTTTCAAAAAAAATACCTTTAACTAAATTTGTTTATCACATGTATTTCAATGTATTGTTACTTCTAAACATATTCTTTCTTTCGTCTTCTCTGTTAAACTCTAAACCCATCAATAATTTTACTTTTTCCTCCGTCTTTTGACGCGTAGGAAATAGGACAGAGATTACAGACAGGTCTTTTTACCTTTATTGCGGTTTACTGGCTTTTCGGCAGAATACATTTGCCGATGCGCGTTTGTTAGCTTTAGGATTTCTCTGTATGCATTCAAATCGTCTACGTCAAGTAGATCCTTGTTTGGCTTTTGTTTAAACAACAGTTCCAACAAGCCGATTGTAGCTTTGTACTTGCGGTTTCGCACAATGACTTGTAACTTTTCGAAAGCAATCTTGGAATTGCCAATTACAGTTCCTCCCCTACCATCTGCTCTTACACCGTACGTACTATCGAGCTGGGTACGTTCTTTTGGATCAGATAATTTTTTCAAGTATGCCCGTACAATAGGTATTACATCCACATCCGTCTGCGTCGATGTATCCATAGTTTTGTTTAAATCTTCCCCATCTTCTTCTTCTTCCTCTTCAATCTTTGCTTCCTTTTTTATCTCCTTTTTTACACTAAACAGTGGGGGTGGTGTTGGGACGTTTTGTAATGCTTCCTGTACAGTTTTCTGTAGCGGCAGTACAATCGGCTTGGCCCTTTCTTCAAAATACCGTGTCATATCGTCAGTGCTGTGCAACAGATCTTTATATTTCTTTCGTACCGCACTAGTCATTTTTATAAGTTCCTCCTTTACTTTTCGCTCTCGATTAAGTTCTTCGACACGTCTGTTCATTGTGCTAAAATGAGCCATGTACGCGCTCTTGGGTCCTTTATATATCGCTAATGAACGTGTCTAAACCACATCTGTAGCGACCATTATTCTTTTCACAGTCCTTGTTGATGGTGACAAATCCGTAGGGCGAGTTGCGTTCCCAGCACTCTTTGCATAGTTCTTTAAACTGATCAAAGGTCATGTCGCCATTTACATGATCGCTGTACACGTGTTTCAAGTTCAGTTCGTCCTGTTTGAACAGCATAATGAGGTTCACATTGTCTCGCAATAGGTGTTTGGGTAGGCGTGCATACGTTTGAGTAAGGTAAAAAGAATCCGTGTTCATATGTCGACCCATGCTAAAGAAACGTTTCATTTGCTCTTGACTTCCATCGCTAGCTACATCATCAAATATTATTACAGAATTTGGGCGCGAAGTGTCAAGCACATCTTTACTGTCGCTGTATGTAAAGTAACCAATTTCCGGTATTAGTTTGAACATTTGTGCCAACAGTTGATATTTCGGCTGTTGTAATGATTTGCTATACACATACAGGTTGGCAAACTTAAGGCCCAAAGGGTCAACAATTAGTCTGTACATTAAATTAGTCTTGCCACAGTTAGATGGTCCACATATGACGCAACGAATGCTTGCCGGCAACAGTGGCCCATGTTTGGAGGTGGACTGCTTCTTTTTTAGTAAAGCGTCCAGCACATCGGTGTTTATGGCGAATGTAGTACTTTGCTTTTTGAATTTCATCGTTACACTGATTTGCAAGGATTGATGCCACTCCTATATAAAGAGCTAGTCTTGTAGAAGTTGTTTCATTATGAGAAAACCGCGCTACGGAGGCAGAGGACTGATTAATAGCGTAATCAACAGGCTTCCTTTTGAACTGCATTTGGGCGGTTATAACTTTTGTGGTCCAGGCACAAGGCTCCAGGAGCGTTTAGCAAGAGGTGACCGTGGTATTAACCCGCTAGACGAGGCGTGCAAAGAACACGACATCGCTTACAGTCGACACAAGGACTTGGAGTCACGACACAAGGCGGATCGCGTATTGGCAGATAAGGCTTGGAGACGTTACAAGACGGGAGACGTACCGTTTGGGGAGAAGGCAGCAGCTTGGTTTGTGACAAACACTATGAAGGCGAAAACAGCGATGGGTAGTGGTATAAGGAGAAGGGATTGACTTTTGGAAAGATAGTCAGCCACGCCAGGGCGGCCATACGTGGTTCTGAAATTGGTAGAAAGGACAACAGCAGTAAGACGTTGAAACGTACAGCGCAGATAGCCTTGAACGCTATTGCGCGGCTAAAGAAGAAGCATAGTGGTGGCAGCAACAACTTTAGGAGAATGAAAAAAGAACGTGTCTTGGCGTTACCAAAAAGTGGAGGGGTTCTACCGTTACTGCCGATATTTGCTGGCCTTAGTGCTATTGGCAGTTTGGCAGGAGGTGCAGCCGGAGTGGCCAAGACCATTGCTGAAATTAAAGATGCTTCAAAAAGGCTGGCAGAGCATCAACGTCACAATGAGACTATGGAAGCGATTGCTTTACGACGTGGTAAAGGACTCTACTTACAACCATACCGAAAGGGTCTTGGTCTCTACATGACACCCTACTCAGCGGTGCGAAAAAACTATTAAAGTTGTTGCCCAACCGTGCGTTGTACGACAAGGATTTAACGTTCTACGCTCAGCTCTTTGCAATTCCTAATTTTAGAGGAGTTTTTATGCGGGATGCTTTGCCATTACGACCTTGGAGAAATGAGTCTACCATTGTGAATCTCGACAGCAGCAGTGGTGCTGGCACCCACTGGGTCTGTTTCAAGAAAAAGGACAATCGAGTTGATTACTTTGATAGTTACGGAGATCTGCAGCCTCCAGTAGAAGTGCAACGCTACCTAAAGGGCAACTTCATATCCTACAATCGTACTGGCTACCAGTCTGTACACACAGAGAGCACGATTTGTGGACACCTATGTTTAGCATTTTTACTGACCTAATAAATTGCTTATTAACCTATGTTTGCGAGTGTTTTACTCAGTCATGTCTCTGACGCTTACCTTCAGCGGAACAAAATCGGAGCTTGGGTCGGAATTTTTTCCACCCATACATTTGGATGACGACGTTTGGGAAGTGGGTCTACTTAGTCTTGAGACTTACAACTCAATACCTAATGTGGACAGTACAAACAATCTACTTCACTATGGTGCCGATGGGGAGGTACTTTCTATACCAGAGGGTACGTATAGTGTTGATCAGATTTCTGCCTATATACAGGCTGAACTGAGTAAGTTACCCAACAGACCTGTCGTACGAATAACCGTGAGCAACAGCACTCTCCAAACGAGCATCAAGTCCTCGGTTTTGGTGGACTTTACAAAGGAGAACTCGATTGGTGGGTTGCTGGGGTTTAAGAAAGAGGTTATTAAACCCGGTCAGGTAGCTACAAGTGGAATGGTGGACATCTTTCGGATCAACACGATTCGTGTTGAATGTAATATTGCCATCGGTTCTTATGTTAATGGAATGCCGGCCCATGATATTTATCAATTCTTTCCCACCGTGCCGGCCGGATATAAATTGGTATAAACCCCGAGTCCAGTCATTTATGTACCTGTCACCGTGCATAATATTGACAACGTCACCCTGCGGATTACCGATCAAGACGGTAAATTGGTGAATTTTCGTGGAGAACGTATTACGATACGGCTGCATTTAAGGAAGCAGTAATGGGTTTCGTTTATTGGAGTAGGAAGCCAACCTATTTAATGGCGGCGCGCAGATATAAGTTTACTAGTGACAATCGATCTGTCAAACGATTAACACGTACAAATCGGAGATTCTTGCAATCCCTAGGATATACTACCATTACATAATGAACGATATGTTGGACATTATGCAGAGTGTGCCGTTTGATGATACGGTCACGCATATGGAGTGGCATACTCATCTTCCCTACGCTTCAATGACTTTGAACAATAATGATGAAATACGTATACCAATACAGCAACAGGATTTGTGTGTAATACCATCCCTTTCTTATCTATATGTTGAGGGTAAGCTACTTTTAAGCGATGGCAACGCTACTGCCGCAACAAAGTTTGTCAATAACGCAATAGCTTTTCTCTTTGACGAGATGCGGTATGAATTGAACGGTGTAGAGATTGACAGGGTGAAGAATCCTGGTACTACTACTACACTAAAGGGGTATGCGTAACTGAGTGAGTTAGAACTGAAGAGTACCGGATGTTGGGCCTCTACGTCTGCTAATCTGTTGTACAGACTTGATGAAGATAATGTTGACAAGAAGGGGAACTTTAGCTTTTGTATACCTCTTAACCGACTTTTTGGTTTTGCCGAAGATTACAAGAAGATTATGGTGAATGCACGCCATGAGCTGGTATTAATTAGGTCTTCTGGTGACAAGAATGCTGTTATGTGGGATAAGGACTCACCAACTGCCACTGTGGAATCCATTAAGGTTAAGTTGGATAAGTTAAACTGGCGAATGCCTTACGTAACTTTAAGCGATAAGCAGCGTGTACAGCTGCTAAAGTATTTGAGTCGAGGTACTAGCATACCTGTGGAGTACAGGTCATGGGAATTGTATGAGTATCCAGCGCTGCCAAATACTTCACGGCAAACGTGGGCTGTAAAGACTGCTTCTCAACTGGAAAAACCAAGGTATGTGATCGTGGCTTTTCAAACTGGCCGAAGAAATGAAATGGAAAAGAATGCTGCTCACTTTGATCATTGTGATTTGACCAATTTAAAATTACATCTTAACTCAATCTCGTATCCGTATGATGATTTAAAACTGGATTTTGGAAACAATCATTACGCAGTTTTGTACGACATGTATACTCGTTTCCAAGAGAGTTATTATGGAACAATTACGCGCCCACTGTTGAGCAAAGAACTGTTTAAAAGAATCGCGCCTATTGTAGTAATTGATTGCTCTAAACAAAACGAGACCTTAAGATCCGCACCAGTTGATATACGCATTGATTTTGAGGCAGCGAACCAGTTTTCTCAAAACACCTGCGCTTACTGTCTAATTATTCACGATAAATCATTTACCTACGATCCCTCTACAAATCTTGTTCGCAAACTTGTTTAGGGCGTGGCTTAGCGCTATAAATTGGTGGGTGAGGTTGCGCTACAGTCAGTGCAGCAGCAGCATCATGATCAGGAAGGCAGTCATCGACTTTAGCGCTTTTGCCGCCCAGGACGGTACGTCTATAATCAAAGAGCTCTCCATTATAGACGTTGAAACCATGTGTGTTCAACACTAGATCTTTAGACCACCGAAAGAAAACACTCCTTCAGGCTGGAATGACACTGTGCGCCGTAACCGATGGCTCAGTAAGCACTATCACGGGCTGGATTTTGATGCTGGATTCACTGACTACAAGATGCTGGGTGAAGCGCTGCAAAGCACTTGTGCTGACATAGAACTACTCTACACGTCGACTCTGGAAAAAGCAAAGGTACTGGGGCGACTGTTTGACAACCGGCGTGTTGTGTTCAGTTTGGAAGAATTGGGATGTCCACGTTTGCCAGAGAAACTAATCCCGACTGAGAACAGTGAAGACCCTCCGTGTCTTTGGCATAGCGTCTACGCTTCTGGATTTAACTGCACACAGACCAATGTTAGCAAAATGGCGTCTTGGTGTATGGAAAACTTGTCCAAGATCGACATGACTGAGGTATCGGTGCGTGAGAAGACATTTACTGATTGGAAACATACAACACCCACTCCTCGACAGTTGGCCCAACATGGGTTTGTAAGGATTGCCGACACTGTGGACAGCACAAAGTGTGTTTACTGTGGAGTCATTTTATTTAGGTGGGAACCTTATGATGACATAGCTCATGATCATGAGTTCAACTCACCATTCTGTAAGTACATTCAGTACAGGCGGCAGAAGTCGGAAAAGGAAGCGGAGGAGACCTTTTTAAAGCAGCCCAAACAGGTCTGCGATATTGAACTTGTCAAGTTATGCAGTGCTTGAAATTCTCCAATCCTCTAGTCACCGCAGTACATACTATATACGAAGAAGACAGAAATTCCCCATGGATTTTTGTTGCTGCCAACCGAATCAGGTTTGAAGCTCGCATTGTGAAACTGACGTCACTCCTATCAGCAGTCATCGAACGTAAATTAACACATATAGCGAATTGTACAAAAACTGATCACAGCTCCTGTAACTTTTCAAAATAAATGTATACTACTTTATTCATCTTTTTTTCTTTCTTTATTCCATAACATGTTTTCAGACAAACATATTGCGCTAGACTTCAATCTCACGGACCACCCATCACCTCGACAAGTGCAAGAACTCGACGTCGCCACCTCGGACCTCGCCCACCGGCCGGTCTACACACACACACACACAGCCTACATACCGTCTATTTTGCCGTAAAAATTTTATCCTTCGATTTGCCAAATCGAAGGATTTATACCCTACTACCCGCACCTCCTTCTAAGTGATCCATCCGTAAACCAGACGCTTCCTTTGAAATGTAAAGGTTCGGTACTCCCCAACCACTCATCCCTGCTCTAACCTGTCTGTCAAATATGTACCTAGGTGTCATTGAGTCTGTCCCCATTGCAAGCAATGTATCCAGACCAATGTCCCTTGATAGTATTTCACCTGACAGCCAGCCACTAGACACCCTTATTCTAAAGGCTGCTTTACAAGCCTCCCCACTTACAAACAGGTCCATAGGGCGGAGTCCAGTGTCCTCAAACGCCAAAGTTATTCCCAGGCACACTATTCTCTGGCATCTATCTAGTGTTAGCCTTGCACTGTTTTGTCGACAACCAGACAACTGCAGCATAATATAAGTAGGGCCAAAGCACACTCGTGTATAGCCAATACACCATCCTTGGTTTAAGGTCCCAAAAAGCCATTCTGAACTTAATGGCTTTATCCTGTGGGTGCTTGAGCCAGTTCAATTTAGCATCCAGAGTGACCCCCAGATACTTAACCGACCCTGAAGCTCTTAGCACTGTGCTTCACATGGTGGGCATGTGCAGACCATCCAGCCTCCTCATCCTAGTGCAGAGTACAAGTTCTGTCTTGTTAAGATTAACAGATAGCCCCTTGTCTCTAGACAACCTTTCTAAGAATCTCACGACCAACTGGACAATGTCCGACACTGTACAGGCAAACTTGCCAATGCTCAGTATGCACACGTCGTCCGCGTAAGCCTGGGCATAGCTTAAGAAGAGCCGATCGCTACTGTAAGGGCGGGTCGGTATAGTATGGTGACGGGTTTCCAGCTGCTTTATGACCTCCATGCGAGGAATCGGTACTAGGAGCTCAGACACATATCTTGGGGCCGGGAAACCCGTCAGTCAAGCTCGAGTGGGGGGATTGATCCTCGTCAATATTATTTCCAGTAAATTGTGATTGGGTGGTAATAAAATTTTGGCAGCTTCCATAATGTCCAGCATGAAATCTGACAATAGCTCCGACGGGCCCTGGACGCAGTAACCTGTGACAGCACTTGCTGTCTGGCTCGATTGGGTAAGAAGGTCTCGACCACTCATGAAAGGACTACATCCACTGGAGAATCGCTTAAAATAGCTTCCGTCCACATCTGTCTTAGCTGGCCTGTTGTTTTGGCCAGCAATGAAATGAGGATCTGCTTGCTACTTGCCAACTGCAATTTGGTCATTTGACGCGTAACCTTAAGGAATCGCAATAATATCATTGCGTTGATTCCTACACACTTAGGAGCGGAGGTGGCCAACTCCCTAATGATATGAGGTAAGTCTTGGGTGGGCGGCTGGTCAACCCTGTCGCAAGCCGCAAGGGCTGTCGCAATCTGTGAGCCAACCGCCTGTGCTGTTGCCTGGACAACCTCCCATTTCGGTTTCACCGGCTGCTGGATATCCAGTGTTGGTGGTTACACCGTTATTACAGGTGTACCCGGAAGTGTGCCTTGGCTGGGCTAAATGTGCTCCTTGAGCAACACACAATTGGCCTCTAGCGTGGAGGTGAGACCTCACTTTGCGCACTGAGCGGCAGCCTGAATGGTATTCAAATCCTGAATCCATGAGGTCCCCGGGGGTCTTTGTATTCATATATACCCATGATCCTCTGCCATGATATCTCAATCCATATAAACCCATGATCCTCTGCCATGTTACCTCAATCAAATAAATTATTTCACAAGCAAAACTTATCACATTTCAATACAGACTAGCAGGGTGTTCAAGGGGAAAGGTCAACAAATCCTTGAGACATTAGCTGTCCTATCTAATAAACTGGTTTATATACCATAACAATGACATTAAATTATTATATTTTTCATCGACGAATTTATTATAATACATTGATTTTTATTTATAATATCGACTCACAACTTTTATTTTGTATTTCTGTTAATTTAACTCTTTCACAAAAGAAAATTACCAAGAAGTTAAAAACAACAACACTATGTTCCTAATGAAATAAAAAATAATTTTCCCTAGTTTTGTACCTCTTTTATTCTAAGCATTTGGTGGCGGCAAACTGTCCTTCAAAAATTGAACCAAAAATTATCCCTATTATTTAAGTGTATCCCGTCCGGTGAGAGTAATTGAGGATAAACAGTGTGAAACAAGGTTTAGAAATGCAGAAGGCACTCTATAGAAGGAACTATTGTTGTTGGAGTAGATAAGTTCTGTAGATAAGCATTTAACTGATTTAATCTACTGTGTACTTGGCTGTCCTTAGGAAAAATTGGTAAACCTAAAATTATTATTTATTTCGCTATCTGTCACTTTTTAATGTGTCTTAAGAGTGAAATAAATTGCTTTTTATACAAGAAAGGGTCTGACTTGAAAACAAGTCATTTGCTGCTATCCAAATTAATACACCCTGATGAGGATTTAATGCATTTGGAGTTTTATTGAAAATGTGCTTAATGTGACTAATTTTAGCACCAGATACAACTATTTACCCTCAATGTTAACCCTATTAGAACTCCTTCTGATGTAAAAACACAATACATTGCCTAATATCTGCCATGAATTCATTTTCCAAAATCAATTTTGTTATGACGAGACGAGGCAGGGGGAGTATAATCAAAGTCTAAAATTGAAAGTCCCCTCTATGATAAACAGTAAAAAATTAGTTCAACTTATATCAATATTAGTTTGTTTACATTTTGGGACTATTATTGCTTGAGGGGGAGTTACCAGGGTAAAACCAGTTATGCTCTCGACCGATCAATAAGTTTCAGGGTCACGGTAGCAATGAACACATAATGAACTCATATCGTTTAAGGTAAAACATGTATATAAATTAAATCAGATATACACAAACATGATATACATACAGTATAGTAAATAAAATATACGATAAACTAAATTGACATTGGAATGTGCATTACCTCCCTCATGACCTAGGTCATGCAGATTTCCCAAGCAAATGAATACCATTCAACTTAACAATCATACAATTCATTCAAACATTGTTATTTATTTTTTTTTCTTTCTTGCATTTATCTATTATTTATTTTATTTAAGTGCTACAAAACAGCTAATGCATATTAAATTATAGCACTAAAGAGAAAAAAAATTTTAAAACAACAAAAAAAGAAATACCAAGATCTTGTTTGTCAGATGCACCACATTACACTGTTTTTTCAGTTCTAAAAAAAGTCTAATATTCACTTCTTCCAACAGAGTTCTCAAAGCCGAAACAAATTGATAAAAATGTAATATGGAATTGCTTAACAAAAAAGATATAACTTAAATAAATATATTATTATAACAAACAAATAGCATTTATGCACACATAAGTATATGAAACAAGGAACTATATTAATAGAAAAATTTAATAACAAAAGTAAATATCTAAAAATTTAACAAGAACAACATGTTAATAAATATTTGAAATAGCTTTTTAATTAGCATAATACGTGTTGGTACATATACAGTACAAGTAAACGCCACACAACACAAATTTATTACAATATAAGCACAAAATGCACAAATATATTACAATACAAGTACAAAATGCACAAATATTATGGTGATCGATTTCGGTGAACCACGCTCACCTTCCTCAGACCAGAGGAATTCACAAAAAATTCTTTTGTGAATCACTTATTTTATTATTGACATTCACTAAAACATAAACTCGCCAAATAAAACTGGTGCAATATAATTACAAGATACATATTATTACAGTAGTGGGCAGTGAGAAAAAAATATTTAATATGATAAAGGAAGGATACACAATATTACAAAAGAACAAATACAATAACAACTATAAACTTTAAAGATAAAACATATATAAAAAATGGGCTGTGAGAACAATAATTATGATAAAAGTAAAAAACCAGAATACAAATATTGATACATTTATATTTTAAATATCAATTACATATTAACAGCATAAATATACACAAATAAAAAATAGTAATGGACAGTGAGAACAATAGTTATGATCAAAGTGGAAAAAACAAGAAAAAAAATATTTATATTTTAAATATCAATGACATATTAACAAAATTTGAAATTAAATAAACGCATAAATTAAACATTATTATGTTTGTGTGAAATCTGTAAACTTTGGTTTTATTATAATATTACTATTCAAAATTGTTCATACACGAATGTGTAGTTTGCTGAATATTCTACCAACTCTGAATTTCTTGTTAAATAAAGTAATTAGCTAGTCACATATCATTGAGCGAATAATTTCATTATTTTGCAAGGTACAAACTTCAAAAAATGTATCAAACAAACTTGTGTTTCCCCTATCACGTTATAAATACATGAATGTAGAAAATTAAACATATACAAATAATATCTGGATTTATTATTTAGATTTAATGTTGAAAAAACTATAAACAATCAATCTGACTAGAATTATTTAGCAAAATAGCAACACTTATAAAAACAATCTTTGATCAGGATTCGATGTTTATTATTTCATATGCCATTCATACTAGGTCTTCATCTTTTTATCCTTCTCGTTTTTTGATTCCTTTTTCCTTGTTTTATCACTTCTTGCTTCTACAACCTGAAATAGATTTAGTGAGTATAAATGACAAAATAAAATACAGTATAGTTTTTTTAGGAAAACAAAACACAGATTTAACAAGTAATCTGTAAGAAGCTCAGGTATATTTAAAAACTAAAAAGATATAAAGTATTTGGAGAAAATAATAGCAATTCACCATATATTAATTTAGATGTTTATTAGTTTCACAAAAAAAGAAAAAAAAATCACGGTAAATTAGGCAGTAAATGATAATGCCTAGTATCTAGAACTAATATGACTGGCAGTAATTAGTATAAAAGAGGATAAAATAATTATAGGACATTTTCAATACTTCGATAAGAAAATCTGATTGACGTTTTGATGTGGTAAATGGAAGATTTTTTCTATTATTTTCAACTCATGATCCTCAACTCTCTCTTGTTGTACAACAAATAAGCTCACTCTTTATCACTTATGTCTTTAAATAATCGAACAATTTTTATCCCACAAAAATAACCTTGTTAATAAGAGACCTGCGATTCATGCAGGACACATCAGCAATCACTCTCCAGTGAAATAACAAATTGGTTCTAATGGAAAAAACACTCAGGAACAAATGTAGAATGTGCAAAACCTTAGGAATAAAGAAGGGCACAATTTACAACTGATTATCTTGCCCAGGGCTGTGTCTAGAAGTTTGTTTCAAAACAAACCATGAGAGGAACAATTAATTAAAATTTATAATTATATTCCCATTCTGATATTAAAATAAAACTCCTTTGATATATTGTTGAAGAAATATAAATTTTTTCACACAAAATAATATAATTTTATTTAATGATTACTTGTTATTGTTATTTAGTCTTATTTTACAATATGTAATAAAACTCAAGGTTATGAAAAGGTAATACTGTTGTTATATATAGATGCAATTTATTAATAAACTAAATATAATTTTTGATAGCATATTTTTCAATAAAAAAGGTTTTAATTAATATCAAAACTTTATTTGGCTTTATAAAGATCTGGCACAAACTACAAGTGAAATACGTACAGGTGGCAAGTGCTCATATGAGATGACTTATTATGTTATTGCTGCAGTGAACATGTTAAAAGACTGACTAAAAATTTTTTACTATAACAACTTTACTATTGAAGAGCTTGAAAACTAAAGCTAAACTGAGTCTGGTGTCTGGCTGGTGGGGGGGGGGGGGGTAAGTGGCTAATTATTTTACTATTAAATTATCTGCTTATCTCCCTCCTTCTTTGTTCAGGAGTGGTTTTTCAGGCACCTGCCATTATATATATTTTTTCCCTCTTAACCTTACTCTGCCCATTCCTCATAGACTATTGATCTGTGCGAGGAACTTATTCAGATAGAGTAAGAGGGCGAATCAGTACAGTACAAGGTGAATATTAATGATAAATATTTCCAGTCTAGGCCGGATTAAAAACAGCGCTATCTCTAATTCAAGCTCAAAGTCCTGACTCCTTACACCGCTCGGCCACCGGCTCGCCCAATCTGTATATATGCGTATGGTTTTTTGTCAGCTACCATTTTTTGCATTTAAAATTATATAAAAGTTGTGTTTTATACTTGGAAAACTACTAAAGTCTTTAGATTATCATAGAAATTTAAAATAAATAAATAAATAACGACAAGTGATCTCCTGTCACAAAGCTAAATCCAATCCATCAAGTCATATAAAACCTGCCTCACTGATCAATTTATGCTAGCAGCCGGTCCTAATGGTATCTTTCCGGCATGTCTGATGCATAATAGTAGCAAAGTGAAACAACGGCTTCAAACTGTCTACAATAAGATACTAGCTACAGGCAGTTTACCAAAAGCATTTAAGTGTTCAAAAGTAGTAGCTGTTCTGAAGCCTGGCAAAAACCCTGAATGAGTGGAAAGTTATCGCCCTATATCTCTTCTTAGTGTTAGTTATAAGTTGCTGGAAAGACTGTTATACAACAGAATATTACCCATTCTTGATTATAATGTTCCAGCTGAGCAGGCTGGTTTCCGCCCTGGCTGAAGTTATAGCAACCAGATCTTGACTCTGACATCATTTATCGAGAAGTTGTTTAAAACAAGAAATAAACATCTGTAGCTTTTGTTGATCTCATAGCAGCTTATGACACAGTATGGAGCAAAGGTTTGCAATTATAGTTCTACAGCCTCCTTCCCTGTCCCTTCTTTTGCGTCTTCTGGAGTCAATGCTTAGGGCCAGGCTAATAAAAGTTTATCTCGGTCGTGAAGAAAGCAGGATGTGACAGCTGAAGGATGGTATTTGCTCCAATTTTATTTAACATGTATACCTGACATCCCAATCACCAAATATAGAAAATTTATTTAAACAGACGATATTGCTTTAGCTTATCAACACAAGGACTTCACAGCTACTGAAGAAACACTCACAAACGGAAATGATCTTGCAACCCTCAAAGAATATTTTAGAACCTGGAAGCTGAATCCTAACTCATCAAAAATCGAAGTAGCCTACTTCCAACCTAAGTAATCGACCTGCCACTGTACTGTGTAGACATATTCACCTTTCTTTCTTCCCCACTACAGTAATTTATGCATTCCATGTAACCAATCATAGCAACTGAATTTTAACCTTTCATTGACCATGTTTAATGAAGAGTATACTATATCATACTACAATATAGGACTGAATAAGCATATTTTAAAACTCAGAATCAACTATTTACTATTAATTTAATCCTATAAGGTACTACTGATAAGCTGCCTTGATTAAATATCCCATGGTTAATCAGGAGCTAACTGTGTTACATACTTAAAGAAAAATGTGATCATTTTTTAAGTTTCGTATAAGTGACCTTTATATTTAACATCCAAATCACAGCAGCTGATATGTAAATAGGGGGGCGGCATAAACACAGTGACAAGTTTGACTGGTAGTAAAGCAGTAGTTTTTTGGAAAACAAAAGAAAACTAAATATATATATATATATTTTTAAGTATTATAAATAGTTCTTGGAGGAAAAATCAATTCAAAATGATACCTAAAATATTAGATGGCATAACATACAAAGCATAAAAAAATTTTATTTTTAGATTTTTTTTGTGGAGTTGAATTGAATTTAAGAGTGTGCAGCGGCTGTCGGAAATGTTGGTTTTAATCCCATAAGAACAATGTTATTTTCGAGCCTGACATACGATTACACGTATCCAAACTAAACAGTTATTTTTAAACAGATTTTTTCCAAACAAATTGCATTTGATCAAGAATGAAATTGCGTGTCGTAATTGCTTTGAGGATTTCTAATTATGTTTATAGAAAAAATATACAAAATATTTAGTTTTAAGCTTTCATTTTCACCTATATTTCAAAACCTGGCGTATGTATTCGGAATGTGACAAGCAAACCCAACATACAATATCATAACGTTTAAAATTACATCTCATACACAACTTTTAGTCAATAAATAACAAAGAAATATGGATTCACAAATAACACTGTTCTTATGGGATTAAAACCAACATGGCCGACAGCCTCTACAGACACTTAAATCATATACTCTTGTGTCTTTGTAGTAATTAGATAACAGAGCCTTCCTAAGTGAAGCTTTAATAGTATAGAGGCGTTTTTTAATTAATTTAATAATTAAACATTTTTTTCTTTTGAAATTCAATTTGGGATGGGTGTGCTTGCTTCCATCTTACCGTCTCCAGGGCTTAATGATGCCTGGTCTTCTTGTGGCTTGGTGTTTTCTTGGCTACTGTGGACCGATTCTTCACCTGGATAGAAAAATTTTTTTCAAAAAGAAACAATACATTTGCAGTTTAATCTTTTTCAGTTATAATTGTGGCAAACTGTGTTTGATAGGTCAATTTAAATTGTTTACTTGGTAGTAGGCTCTGAATAATAACTTTTTATTTTACTTTTGTTTGGTTCAATAAACACCTTCCAGAAAGTAGAACAAGGTTTTTATTGTTAAAGCAGCTTGACTTTCACCACCTCTGAAACCCAATGATGTGCCTTCTTTTATATGCTTTATCGAATAAAATAATTTAAGCTTAACTGTGAGCAATGTTCTGTGTGACCGCACCTGAAAAGGCTGACTTGCCTACACAGGATTACGGATGACAACAACACCTGTCAGCCTACATGATAACTAACATAGACAGTTTAAATCTAGATGTTAGTGATAGATGACAATTTGAGTTGGAATAAGCATGTAGACAAAATTTTAAGAAAAATTCATTCAGGAATCTATGCTCTTTTGAAAATGTCATATTACCGTAAAACCACAACCTAAAAAACCCTTTATTTTGCTTGAATACATTATCATTTGGTTTATGTTTACATGGAGCAACAATGAAAAATAATATGAACAGAATATTGAAACAACAGAAAAAAGCATTGCGAAGAGTGAAGTTTGATCAATTAGTGAAGGAATAATTAAGCAAATTAAAAATATTAACAGTATATGGCCAGTACATCTTAGATACCATAATGATTGCGAAATCTCTGTCAAGTTTTAACCAATGTTTTGACAATCAAACTCATCACTATAACACTAGAAATACGAGATAAATTATAGCAGACCATCATAGACTAAAACTTTTTTGAAAAAAAAAAAAAAAAATTGACATACAGTATACGAGTAATAAGTTTCTGAGGTTTTTACCTCAACACTAAAACAAGAAAAAAATATGACCAAATTAAAATAACAAGCAAAAGACTACCTATTAGGAAAAAATCTGTATTCACTAGAAGAATTTTTCCATCTTTTCGAACCACCTGGATGATTGTGAACTAGACATTATTATTTAAGCCATCAATGTATTGTGATCTAATCAATGCAATTACTTATACAAAATAATAACTGTATAATTTTGCTTATTGACACTATTCTTATGTATACCATTGAATAGGCCCGCCCAGAGAAATTCCGGGCCCCTAGGCAAAATTGAGTAAGGGCCACTTCACCACTTCCAATATGGGCCTATACAACCCTGTATTTTGCATGACATTATAAAAGTGTTGTTACATTAATATTGAATTTAAATAAAACCACATTTGTTTATGAAGGTAAAAAAATTTTATTTTACAACCGACACAATGATAACATTGTTAAAGAAATAAAACTAATTATCTTAATAATAAGCTCTCTTTATTAGATAACTAGGTTCTAATTATAAATGTTGCCTTTACTTCCAAAGATACTAATTGGAAGTTTGGAAAATAAAACAAATAGCAAAATATAATTAGTTTGAACCAAATTTGATTGACCAGTTGATTATAAAGAAGAAAAAACATAGTCTATCACTAAATTGTTAAGAAAAACATTTTTCCAAAACGAGAAGAAGAAATCTGGAAATCTATGAATTATGGATCAATGTTTCATCACTTATGATGTGTCAGTGATTTTTTTCTGACAAAGAGCACTGAATCTACTTGAAGATGCAATGTAACATAACGTCTCTTGGTGTTGATGAAGCGTGTTGTTCAAAATAGCGCAAGATGAGGTTGAGAGCATTTGCTGCGTCTGCATGAGATATGATGTCAGTTTGAGCATTCACGTCTTCATCACTTTCGCCCAAATCAATCTCAGCTTGTGAGCCCTGCACCATTGCTGCGAAATCTTCATCTCTATAATCCTGGTGGCCATTTTCGTCATCGTGGGCCATTCTGTTAACGTTAGTCATCGAATGTCACTGCCCTCCTCTTCCAACTTTCACTAATCTGTGCAGTCGTATCGATTAGTACTAAACTGTATCAAGTTGACACTAAAGTACAGAAAATTGATATTCGATTCGTTGTTTGATTTCCTATTTATATTATTCCCTCCTAAATTGTTTATAAATCTAAAAAATGTACTAATAATTTTCTCCTTGTATTATCAATACTGAAATTTGTGATTTGACAAAAAATAGAAACCTAAATGAATCAACACTTGTTACGAATCAAGATTCAGTATAGAGATGTGGCATTAGAACAGATAGATAAATAAACACATGTAGGCCTATTTAGTAGTGGGCCTGATGTCTCGAAATGGGACGAGAGGGCGTAACCTTGACCCACCCACTGTATCTGCTTCAACTTTGCAGATGTTTATGCTTTCAATATGCTTTATTTTACATCTATCCGCCTATTCCGAACTTCCCGCTAAACCGATGGATCGGTCCCAATTAGTTCACAATAGCGGGACTCTACTGTATTTATAAATGACCTACTGTAGGCGCAGAAATTATGTGCACCCGAGTTTGAAGGTTGTTCTCTTAGTTTGAAACTAAGAGGTCTATGAAAATTCCAATTACACCATTGTTTTTCTCATTTAATTTTGTGTTTTGCCATGTTCATTTTAAAACTTTACCATAAGTTTTAGTAATTTTTATCTTAGCTGGAACCAAAAAAGTACCAGAATTAGTTTCTCAGAAAGTAGTTCTCACTTTATATCAAATTTACACTGTTATTACAAAAAAAACCCGTTATTGTATCACATTTATATGTTAATATGTGGTTGATTGGAAAGTTTTCTATAACTTTTATGAATTTTAACCTTTCTAGAAAAAAATTCTTAACAATTCCTTAAAAAAATGTTTTCTTGGCTTCTTGAGATCATAAAATTAATTAATTGGTCTTGTTGTAATCCTTATGACATGTATAGCCAAGATACATTACTTTCATCTGTATAAATAAAATATTTTATATTGATTTAAATATATCAATTTAATGTTATTTTAAATTGATTTAATCTGATTCAAAATCATTGCATTTACTTTCACGAATCAAAGTAATGTATCTTGGCTATACATGTCATAAGGATTACAACAAGACCAATTAATTAATTCATAAAATGTATAGAAAATATTACTGTCAACCACGTAATAACACATGTGTATATATATATATATATATATACACATGCGATACAATAACAGGTTTTTGTTATAACGGTGTAAATTTGATGTATAGTGAGAACTAATTAAAATTCTGGTACTATTTTGGTTTCAACTAGGATAAAAATTACTAAAACTTATAGTAGAATTTTAAAATGCATATCATAAAAGCAAAATTAAATGAGAAAAACAATGGTGTAATTGGCATTTTCATAAGCCTCTTAGTTTCTTAGAGAACAACCTTCAAACTCGAGTGCACATAATTTCTGCGCCGACAGTAGTTTTTAAATTAAAATCAAATGTTTTAATTTACGCTGATGATTTAAAAATATTCAATGTGATTCGGGATGTAACTAGTTGCCATGCAATTCAGAGTGATTTAGACTCATTAACCCATTGTTGTCAGGATAACTGTCTTAATTTGAGTATAAATAAATGTTGTGTTATGACTATTTGTAGAAAGAGAGGTTCTATTTTATTTCCATACAGTATAAATAGTAGTATACTGAATAGAGTTAAACAGTTTAGTGACTTAAGTGTTCTTATTTCAGAAGAATTTACTTGTTCTGGACACATTATCTGAAACCCATTCCTGCATCATCGTGTGCTTGACAAGAATCGTGCAGATCTTTGAATAAACTTGCAAACCTTTGTGGGCTATGCCTAGAAATGTAAGTTGCAGCTAACATAAATTTTATCAATATTGACCAAATTTCCAAATTAAAAGCAAAAGACATACAAAGACTGGCACTATAACCTAAAACACGAAACTCGCCATGTAACTTTCGCTCAGGTTAACACTAATTCTACTTCTAATTTGTTAGGCCTTAAGCCTAGATGGTGAATACTAGGTGACCCAATATGAACTCCCAACTGCACGGTGCTTCTTTTCAGCGCTTCGCAAGCTTTTTTTGTAAAAATCATAAAAAATACTAAATATGAGTTAGTTTTTCTTCTCAAGAACTATACTTTCACATACTCCCATCAAAACTTAAAAAAAATAGTAAATAATTATTGTCAAGAAAATATTACAAATTTTAAAATTTTGTACATTAATTATAACTTATAACTCTCCTTAGGAGCACTAAAAGATTTTTGTAAATAATTCCAAGACAGCCAAATTGTTTATTATTTTGTGCACTATAATAATATGTTGTTACATTTTATATAAACCACTAGTTTGGGGTTTTTTTTTTTTGGAATTGTTTGTTTACATAAAATGCAAAAATGGAAAAAATGTGCAACGGATTAAAAAAAAATTACCATTGAATAGACAAGAAAAGATTGTTTAGGAAAAATAGTCATAGTACCCATATACAAAGTTTTACATTTTTAGTTTGTTGTGGAAAATAAAAATTTGACCACAGAAAAGAAAAATTCTGCGAAAAATTACATAACAATCCATAAATAAGGGGTATTTACAATTTGTTGCTACATTTACTTTATTAGTACAATCTATTAGCTGCAAGAAAATGTAAAATATATGAATATATTCAAAAAAGTATAAAATTTATAACACCAAGTCAGTGTGCGGAAATTGTGTAAACTGTTCTTGAAAAATTGTGCATGTTGTAATCATAGTAAAAAATATTAAAATATTTTTAGGATTTTTTCTGGGACAAAAACTGATAAAACAGATATTTCTGAATAGAAATATAAATAAAATAGTTATATTCGTGACAAAAATAAAGTTTTGATATAGGATAATAACATACTACATTATATTGTTGTCGATAAATAAAATAAAAGCATAATTTTGAGCGAACACAAATAATACAAATTATTTATTTTCAAGATCTTAGATTATTATGAGAATACTAAACTAATACCATATTTTTACATGTCTTATTTGATCAAATTGGATAAAAAATAAATGTTTAGGCTAGTACCTACGTAAATATATACATGGTTGTAAAATTAAAATACACTTTAAAAAAATGACATATTTTACTCACTCTTAGTTCTCCAGCCTGTTTTTAGCCCTATATTGCATTATTTGTATGTAGGATTGTTATTATTATGATTTTGAAGTGCTAGTGCTTTTATATAAATATAATGTAATGTTGATTAGTGGTAGGACTTGTTGAACAGTGCCTAAAACTAATTTCCTTTTATGCACTGTCACTTCCACTAAAATATATTATATATGAACTACAATACACTATTCACTACACTTTTATTTTATTTCAATTCACTACACTTATTATGGTAAATATGAGCGGTCGAGAGAGCGTTGTATATAAACAAAGATGGCTAAACGTAAACTGACAGCCGCTCTTCTCCATCATCGTTGTCACATGACCATTGCCAACATACAGCACAACATTTCCTCGAGACGATACCAACCGACGCTAAAACTTTCTTTCTTCCTACTAAAATTTTTATTTGTTTATAACGCAATAAATAATTTATTTTTTACAACAGCACGTAACATGCCAATACTGGCTTTTGAAAGAACGCGCAAACAAGGGTATACCAACACATTTTTGGTAAAACAACCAAAGCACCTACAACATTGCAATTTGTTTTGTTGGCTAGAGTTTTATTCACTGCAGACTGACAGTTAGTACACCAAATTCCAACTATTGGTTATTGTGCAGTATGCAACAAATATCCGCCATTTTTCCCACTTCCAACCCCCTGCCGGGCGGGAACTGAGCGGAAATTTCAAATTGCAGGTTTTAATTTTATTCCTATGTTTATAAAATTGTATAACAAAAGTATTAAAAATATGAAATGTACAGAACAGAACATTCTGCGTCAATTGGTACCAAGTTTGTCACAATTAATTGCTTGATGATAAACATATGTTTTATTGAGTTTTACAAAAGAGCATGCAAAAGAGTTTTACTTCCGCGATTGCGTGTACGTTTTAAAATAGCACTCGAAGCGCCAAGATTCGCGTTCTAGGGTTAAACTCTGCTACTACCTGAGGTGAAAAAGAGCGATCTACGTCGGTAATTTGGAATTTTGATGAAAGTGATTCGAAATAATTAATAACAAGTTAATACTACTGTTTCTATTATTTTTTTCCGTCTATTTATAATTTCCCATCTGAAAGGATTTATTTTCTGACTTTCTTATTTAATAATCAGATTTTTACGTTTAATAGTTTTCATTAGTAACTTTTATTTTTTTTCTTTAATACAAGTCTTTAAGCTCTGCACACTTATATTATTTTACTACTTTTTAAAATTTGATCATGCTATTTTTTCCACTTTCAAATGTTTTGACACCCAACATTTTTTTTATTATTTGTTTTCTGCAAACAAACTGAGAATAAGGAGATAAGATAGTAGACAGATACATTTTCAAAACAATTAACACATTCACTGCTGACATTTCACCAATAAGGGACCACCATGCAGAAATTTTTTTACATTTTCACTTACCTTCAAATCTATAATGATGGAAAACAGCAATCCCAGGTATCAACGAAAGCGATATTGACGTTTTCCGTCATGTTGAAAGTCTGGCAGGTGCGCCTGCTGTCCGCATGTATCGCCGCTATTCCTTCACGATAATTTTGAAAAACATATTTAAAAAAAAAATAAAAAACCACAAATCTTATGAAATGATAGTATCTAATAAAACATGTACAATTTTCAATAAAAGACAATAAAAAATACAAAACGTTAATATTTACAGTCATGGCAACCAACCAATATGTCAAAATGTTTATTCTAGCATTGGTGTATGAAATTGATCAAAACAGCCTTGAAAACATAAAACAGGTGATTCAGGGCACTGTTTACATTCCCATAGTCATTTTTCTAATATTCTTAGCACTACTCACTCGGCATCGTTGTGTCAATCTTCTATCAGGCCTATCTTAAACGCTGGCCACACTACTGGATACGTGGTCAGTGACATTTCCCGTAAATTTTAAGAAAATGTATAATTGTAATTTTTGTTGGGAAATAAATCATTATTTCATTATTTCTTTCCTACTGGTTTCTATCTTTGCTGGCTCATGGGGGATATTCTTCCGTATCATTGGCCTTTCAGGTTCTGGTATATCTGGCAACAAGTTTGCCATAAATGAAAGGTGAAAGTCATAGAGGGGCATTTTACTTTCACCTTGGGCAATTCTGACCTCAATGAATGAGCAAAAGACCTTTTGCAAGACCTCAAAATCTTCTTGAACCATCTCAACTTCTTTCGTGCAAGGATAGTAACTTTTCATCTGATCAGAGCAATCTACACCTTTCATAAAATGATTATACATTACGATATATTGGTTTCTTTCTTTCAACACTAAAATGGTTAATTGATGTAACAATCTCGTATGTGTGTTCTGTTGAAATATAAGCTACCACTCTTTAATCTCGCCACTTTCCAACTACTACACTCTCCGAATACTGAGCATTATTGTCTCCTACCTTTAGTTTTGCGGTTTTTATCTAGGGTGAGATGTATTTACAATCTAATCTAAGAGTCCTTGTGCTATAAGTACCTCGTCTAAGCAGCGTGGATGCAAGGGAAAATTATTATAATAATTATCTATATATAATGAGTGGCCACAATTTAGTTTCCCTTGCATCGACTTAATTACAACATTGCCTGCATGACTTTTCCCACCTACATACTCTACTGCTCCACAATACAATTAAAACTTAAGAATGACTCCCCGGAGGTCATACAAACTGTATAACTTTATGTATTGTCTGAATTGCAGACGCCCATGCCATAGCACCATTGCTTCATCAATACATAAATTTTGTTGAGGATAATACAGAGAAGCAATTTTATTATTAAAATAGTCTATAAAAATTTGACTTTTAACTCAGTTAGATAGATCTGGTCTACTCTCAAAGTTTATGCATCTCAAAATAAGCAAAAACCGGTCTCGTGATATAAAATTTACAAAAACAGATTTAAACATTTTGCCTTTTTACCAATAATCTGTTATTCGAGACATCTGATTAAATCCCATATGTAAAAATAAGGCCATAAAAATCAAAAGTTCATCACGGTTAAATCTTTCCAATGCCCAATACGCGATCCAGGAGTAGTATTGAGCCTGTGAAACAGTTGAATTGCATAATTGTTTGTCATCTTGACAATTTTTTCACAAAAAATAATATCAATTAGTAAATGACAAAATCGAATATGTGTAATTTGATCTGGCAATAATACTTTAAACCCTCGTCTTAAGTGAAAAAAATGTTTTTCATACCTATAGTGTTATTTGTGTTCCATTGTGGTGGATTCAACTCGTAGTCAGAGTCATCGACGTCTGACTCATTCGTAAAATATTCGGCATAATCTGGGTCACTCTCCTGATTTTCATTCTGACACATTTCTAGATCGTGTTCTAGGCATAGATGCAACCGATGACAAACCACTAGGTCCCGATATATCCATTATAATAATTAAAAATCAACACATTACACTAAAATACACTAATAAATAAAAATAACTGTACATATGCTTAAAAATGAGCAATCCCAAACCGACGGTGAAATACTACCGCAACACACCTTTGTGAACTATAACTTACGTTACATCAAGCCACGACAACACTTGACTGAACACTAAATATAAACAACAACAAAGGCGTGGCGACAGACGTGCCTGTCATGCGCAGGCTACGCCTGCTGTCCGCAGCAAATGTGTTAAACTTCTCGTCAATCGGTGCATTATAAACTGTAAGCCATTTATATTTACAAGCAGAGTTTTAAATAATATGATGTTTTCATTTGATAACTTATTATTTTAAAGGATTTAATTGTATATTTTGTTTGTTAAGTGTTTACTAGTTCTAATAATTGTCCACAATGGACTGACAGAATCTGGTCTGTGGTTCTAGTTTGATTAATCCCAATATTTGTAAGAAAACAGAGTAAAACTGGTTTATTAAAAAATTTTCTTTTCAAAGACAAGTTTTCAACGTGTACCTTCAACACAATTTTAAATATATTTTAATCTTACAAACAAATTAATTTTAAGTGGTCACATTTGTAACAAAGAGAAATTAATCAAGAAATTGCATACTTACCACTGAAAGGATCCACAATCATACAAAAAATTTTACAGGGAGAAATATAAATAATGCAAAATAATAATTAACAAAGCCCTGGTTCATCCAAACCAAGACAGCTACACTATTCCAATATACAAATAGGTGCTTATTTCCAAATAGCCTGTAAATTTTTTAAATTGTAAGTTGGATATGCTAATTTTATTCGTTTATAAATGAGGCCAAAACAAAAAAAATATATGTAAAGTAATATGAATTCAGCTGACTATTCTGTATTTAAATATCAGTTGACCATTTACCAATACATGTACGATGGTACTGACACTCCTGCCCACCTTTACACATACATTGTTGTGGTATGCAACAATTATCTTTGCTGGTAATGCATAACTGTTACACAAGTTGTTGTAGTAAAATATATAATTATTCTAAATTGTTGTAGCTAAATAAATAAGATAAATCCAGCCATCCATTCTACAAAAACTGTATTTTGTAAATCGCTCCTATACACAGTTTGTTAAGAACGAATATAGAAAGCATTTGAATTCATTTTATAGTATGTGAATGAAAATGCTTTTATGGCAGTCTATTTTTAAAAACATGCGAGTGTGTATATTTTTAGCAATATTAGCTCATCAATCTTTGTCATAATTAACTCTGTGGACCTCTGGATATTCCAAATTGGATGTAAATACTTTGTTTGATGGATTGATTTCTGCACACGTACAGTGGTATTAATCACATACACATACTACGGTATCCTCAAAACATGGCTAAAAACTATGGTGTAAGAAATAGCCTAATTGATCGCTACATGGACTATTATGGATTTTTATTGATTAACTAAACAAATAATAATGTTGTGATTAGTGATGTGTTTGAGTCAGATGATAATATTAACAAAGCTTGTGAATATAAGTAAACATACACATGTTATATTTTCTGCTGGTTGTGTTTTATAACTATTAATATCCATTTACGATTCAATATTTTTTTAAATTAAAGAGAATTAAGTACCTCCTTCCCCGAGTTAGAAACTCTCTCGGCACTATTCCCAAAGCTAGCTGCCACTGCTGATGCTCCATTATGTTGAGAGTACACTGTGTTGTTCTTCCCAGTGTCCTTGGCCAGGAAACATTGAGTGTTTTCTTCGCTACCACTATATCCGTCACTGTCACTGTTTTCATCTCCTGCATGAATGAATTTATAAAAATATTTGTTTCAAAAACTACTTTTCACATATCTTTTAATATACTTACTGATATTAACCTACTAACATGCCATAATGAGAATGTCTCGCCACCGGAGATGATATCACAACTCATATCATGACAAGACTCTCTCGCACAACTACATCAGCAACTTTGTTTTCACTTTTGCCAGTGAGATAGCATAACAATCCAGTCTATAATTTAATCTACAATTGTGGAACAAAAATTCAACTGTTCGAGTTAATATGACATTTTAATGATTGCTTTCTTACCACAACTTTTCTGTTGTAGTTGATTTGACATGTATGAAACAACACTTCAGGACATAAACATAGCTAAAAATTATGGTTTGAGAAGTAGCCTAATTGATCGCTACACAAACTATGAACAATTATGACTGATTGACAAGAAACAAATAATAATTTTGTGATTAGTGATTTGCTTGGGTCAGATAATAGTATTGTTATGGACCACGGCAGTCCTATGCGGGTAACTTCCCGCGGCACTGATCCAGAAGGACTAGAATAGCAGATCACTCGCTTATAGGTGAATCGAGACCCTCCTTGAATTAGAGTCCAGAAGTTCTAGAATGCTCTTCCAGGATCACCATCGCCAGTTCCAGAATCTTCTGGGCTTACACCTCTGGGTCATATAAAGACACCCTTCGGCCGACCTGACAGTCAATCAAGAGTCAGGGTGAAGAGTAAGTGGATGTGACAAGTGTTAAAGTGGTGCAGCCAAAATTTTAGAATTTTAATTCAAAATTTGTATGGAAATATTTATTCCTCTATATCTTCTAAATACGTATAGAGCATTTTTCAATTTTCTGTCACTTATTTTTGTACTTAAAGGCTACTGAATGTCATTTTCACCAACCTTGGAGTGAGTTCATCTTGGAAACGGTTTAGGTTTACAAACCCAAATTTTGAAAATAAATATAACCAACCTAACATATTTTATTCAAATTAAATAAATAATTTATTTTGTTTATATTTGTTAAAAACTAATAAATATGTTTGCCGGATAGAAATTTATGTCATTGTATTTGGTTGAATTCACACTATATTTTGCAATATTCAATTTCTAATTATATTAACTTGTGTAGCGTTAAACCCACCCCAAACGTATATTACAATTTACGGCTGTGAGCCTTCTTTATTCTAATACTGCCCGCCCGCATCTGCATGGACAGCAACAGGCACACGCATGGTCTGTCCCAGCCCAGCTTCCCCACCAACTGCTTTGGGTTTACCCCTTACTCGACTCTCTCATGCTTTCCCTCTCATGACTGACACAGAGACAAAACTGCCATGGGTGGGTCCATTCCTGAATGTCACCTGTCTGGCTGGCTCTGCCCATCTGTGATATTGAGAAAGTAAACAAACAAACTAGTCAATTCTGTTATTGCTGATAACAATTCATCCACGCATATTATGTAGCTGGTGGCCAAATACACCAACAATACTTACATTAATTTAGTACAAATGTACTCAAGATTAATATTTTATTTAATATAGTTAATGCTTTTTTTTAGTCTATTTAAAAATGTGTAGTTTGCTTTATCTAATACATAATGTTTAATCAATGGATATACAACAATATGTAATACTTAGTAATGTTTAAAATACAGATTCTCTAAGTAATTTTGTTTTTTAAATCTGATTATATATTTATTCAAACTGATAAAAATACATACATTTATGTTTATTGATTCTATCTTGTTCCTACATAATTTGCTTAGGTCAGGGTTACCCAGGCGTAATAAATATGTATATCCTTAAACATATATGAATTTTTATGTATTTTATACTGCATCCTTAGCTTAAGACATATCATTCGTTGACCTGTTACCAACTTTTATAGCGTTATGAAATAAAATGTTTACAGTAACTAGTTCATATTTTTGTTCACACATTTTATCTGATTATGTATTAATAACAATCCCAGGCATTATTATCTTGTCTAAAAGCCCACAGAAGAATATTTTTCCTGTTTTCAGTAGAAAGTGTGCTAATTCCTGCTCTGGATTTTCATGTAATGAACAGAACACGGCCTCTCTCTATTGCCAACACGCAAAAAGCAAATCGAGCAGGGCGACAAGCGTTCAGATTTGAAGTAAAGGGCAGTAGGGGTAAGTTTTAAGGCACGGAGAGAAGATTGAGGAGAGGGGAGCCTTGAAATACGCACATACACTCACGAGCCTCTGTCTGCTCCAGTTAAAGTGACAATGCTACGATCTATCGGAATTTGTCCCTAATGCTAGCTGCACTCCTTAAGTAATATACATTGTTGTAAATATTAATGATTAATTTAAATGTCGGAAATATTGTCTAGGTAATATTTTAAGTTTGTAAATATTTTGTAGGATGTAATTTAATGATTTGGGACTTGTAAATAAAAGTAACAATTAGTAGCCATAAGTGGAATCACCTTATTTATTTAAGACCCTGTTGGACCGTAACAGTATTTACAAGGCTTGTGAATATAAGTAAACATATACATGTGTATATTTATATCATACCATTGTTATAAATAATTACATATATACAAAACAATAAAACCTCACCAATTCGACAATCAATGACTGACAGTGTGCAAGTATAGCTAGCCTTAGATTTTGTGTATTTCCACTTGAGGGTGCAAGGCTTTAGATAATGTGTCAAATTCATTGAAGGAACATTGCATTTGCAACAAAAAGGAACAACTGCAATGGATATTTGATGCCGCTGTTCTGACAACCGTTATAATGACTGATTTGTCATAGGCCTAAAATATCATTTTTGTAGATTAAGTAGGCATTATGTACCTTGTATTATCTTATGATACCATAATTATTGTAATGTATGGTATATTGTAAACTGACACCATTTTATGTTTGTTACATGTATATGTACAAATTGTGAATAAAGTGAATTTGTATTGTATTGTATTGTATTGTATGCCTCAGGTGACTGTGTGACAAAACAATCAGGTGCCAAATTACCAAAAACAATCTTCAATTAAACATTTTTTTCAGCAGATTTAGCTGCACTGTAATGTTTGGATATTCAAGATTTCTTTGCAGATACGAGGTGCGTCCAGAGAGTATTCCTTTTGGCTGGTAAAATGAAACTGGGTATACAACAATTTGATTTATTGTATAAGAATCTGATTATTCTAAACTATTGCTCAACATGGTTTTTACCATTATGTAAGCATTTATCGTAGCATGGTACTAGCATTTGTATTCCCTTGTCCTAAAAGTTTGCTGTAACTTTAACTAACAAGATACATGTTCTTTAGTCTCATCACCGTCATGGAATATCTTCCCAGTGATATTGGGTATAAGGTTTAAGAACAGGTAGTAGTCACTAGGAGCAAAGTCCAGACTGTACGGAGGGTGGTTGAATTGCTCTCTTCCAAATTACTTGGCAGGTGAGCATTAAGTTTGTGTAATTTTTGTACTTTTAAACTTACTATTTGATATATCTACAGCAAATCAGGGAGCTTACCTCAGACAATCATTAATATTCAGAAAACGTAATCAGATATTTCATTCCAGCCAAAACTCCTGAATACTCACAAGTCAATTCAATGACTCATAGATTTAAAAAAATTTGATTCTTCTTGAAAGGACATTTTAGATGCTGACACTTTGAGTGCTGATTGCCAAAACGTTCTTAAAGAATGCAGTTTTTTGTTATTTTTGAGGAATAAACTATAAATAGTTAAATTATTTACAATAAATAGTTAATTTAAATCATTTACAACGTTGAAATAAGTGGAACTTGTTCTTTATTTAATGAATAATGCAACTTAAATATTATCTAAACAAAGTTTTCTATATTTGTTTTGAAATATTTTAATATTTGTCATTTGAAATATTTGTTTTGTTCTTTTGATTTTCGTCAGAATTGAGTTTTTATTTTTCTTTAAAATTTTTATGCTTTCTTCTTAGTTTAATTGTTTTTTGTTAAAAGAAATTTTATTTGTATTTAGTACAAAAATGTAATTTTATTAGCTATACATGTATTTATTTCATTAATCTAGGTAATTTAGTAAACCTTTTTATTACTAAACTTTTAAATTATCAATTTGAGATTCCTATTTTGTAATGTTCATTGTTAAATATGACTTGAAAATGTTTATTGTTATTGTTACATGTTTACGTGGTTAAGTGGAAGAGAGGACTGTTTAGTCCTTACTTTGCCACTAAAATAAAGGCTTTTTCATTCATTCTATTTACAACATAAACTGCTACATTTATGGAAAAAGAAAACAAATAAAATGTTATAATATGTGTTTACTTATTTGTGAACCACTGAACAAAATAGACAACAGTCTCAAATAAGGTTTACTTAGAAGTGAAATAGGACACATTAACATGGTGACAATTTATCAATAGTGATAGTTCGTTTTTATTTTGTAAAAAAAAAAAAAAAAAAAAAAAAAAAAAAAAAAACAAGAAATTTATCAAAGTCAATTTATTTATTACAAAAATGATATTCCATTAATTTTCCTCATATTGTTTGATTATCACAATTCATTAATTTCAGAATCCCCAGACAAATTTTCACTAGGTACAATTTATTCGATAATTAAAACTGAATAGTGTCTGTTTAGACTCGCAAACAAAGCAGCTGACATAATGCAACAACCAAACTAGATATCCTTTCTCCCCTATAACTTGATAAAAAAATTAGTTGTATAAAGTCAAAAGCATTTGATAGCATCTGTAATATTAATGTAAGAATGTCATTCTAACTAATCTTGCATTGTTACATAATAATTAAAAAAATGATAAGTTAAAAATGTGTCAAAAGAAAGAATTAATATTTTTTGGAAGTATCACTCTCCCGCTATCAAAAATGGGAAGAGTCAAGTATTTAAAAAGAAATATAGTCGGTCAACTTAACATTTAAGTTAAAATACCAGTGTTAAATACCTCCTTCAGAAGGCTCCACCAGTCCACTCACCGCCTGTAAACAATGGAATGATGTAACTAAGTTAATATTAAACTACGGATTTAATAATTATTAAAACATGCTTTGATATAACAATTTTTACAAAATAAACAAGACTCTAAGAGGGTAAAGAACTTGTGGATTTTTATATTTCATGACTTTTTAAGGATGACTAAGAGAGCTTCAGTTACTGAATATTTAAAAATGTTTTAAAAGTAAAGTTTGAATACATTTATTTACTGTTTAATACAGAAAATTTTTTACAGTGCTGAAAAATCAAATAATCCTTCAATCTGAGTATTACATTCACTAGATATTTAATTATACAGCTAAAAATCTCGAACCCTTAAAATGGCAGTTATCATTAAGAATGATCTTTTTTTCAAAGTTACATTAGCCATACTTCAGATCTAATCTGGTTATTAATTTGAAAATAGCAGAGGGTGGGTGGAGTCGCTTGTAGTCCCTTGAGGTGGCTACTCTGGCCCTCAGGATAGGCTGCAAGTCCAGCCGTCCCTCAGGTTCAGGTTGGCCGGTCGTGAAGTCCTCCGGGGGTTGATATCGTTAGGGGTTGGACTGTGGCTCCAAGTCCTCCTCCTAGCTCATCCTGTGTTTGCTCTGCAGGGCGTATTGATGAAGCTTAGGTAGTTGGACCTCCAGGTGCTCCCTATGAGTCTATTTCCCAAAGTCCTATCACTTCCAGAACTCTCCTCAGACTTCCCTTTTTCTTCCCAACACTTTCCCTAGTGTCTCATCCTCCTTGCCACTCACTGGACACGCCTCCAATTTCGGAAATACCAATTACTATCGATGGTCCTTTTACGGATCATCCTATAGGCCCGTTCGTTTCGTGATGGGCAGGACCGTCTACTTCCCGAAGCTTCTGCTGATTTTCCGCTGCATCAACATTCATCGGCCAAATTTTTTGTGAGTTTAATTTTCTTATTTTGATTTGCATGTGTACAGTGCTTACCCTGCTTCTTTGACATCCAATCCCTTCCTTTCTGAGTGAATGCTCTCAGGATGTCCTATTCAAATTTTACCTAATCCATTTTCTGTACCGTATTTCCTGTTGTATTTTTCTCAACATCTTTCTCATTCTTACTGTTAATTTTTAATAATTTGATTTACTTATATATGTTTTCGTAATTATAATTTGTGCGAGGCTAAATAATGATTTTATTAAGTAAACCACAAAGGTTTACACTTCCCTGGCCAAAATTTTCGGTTTTCCATCAAACCGGTTAAGCCGGACGTTTACAAATAAATTTGTAATTAATTTGAAAATGCATATTTTTGCGTATATTTCATATGAGTCTACTCATAATAAACTGTTCTTTTATAAAAAAAATAGTTTACGTCAGTAAAACGAATATAAACTTTTATTATAACAGTTTTACTTCCACAGTCTGTGAGCTGGCACGAAGTCTCTCGCCGTCAGCTGGCCGACTGCATTCCTGCCAAATGTTGACCCACTCAGCTGTTTATTTATCTTGTTTGGATTGTATATTGAGTTGTGGTTATGTGCAAGTGTTTTATGTTTATAAGTAGTGCTTTAGAAGTAATATATTTAATTATTTTATTATTATGAATCGATCAAGGTCACCATTGAGTGACAGAACTTTACAGAGAATTGTGAACGATACTGACAGTGATACTGACGTGTCAATAAATGACAATAGTGATAGTGCTAGCAGTGAACCATTTGGAGACGACACCGATTCGGATCCACACTACAACCCTGAGAATGATATAGGTAGGACTGGACCTAGTAATAATTCAGGCTTAGCTAACACTCAACATCATGTTAGTAATTCTGATTCGTCAGACGACGATGCTAGGCCAATCCAAATACGCGGTAGGCCTAGACGTCCTAGTATGGCAAATTCAGATGATGGAAATAGTTCTGGCAATGACTCTGAGGATGGGTAAATGTTGAGGAGGGTAATGATGTAGGCCACAATCACAATTTTGCTTTCAGCAAGCTCCCTGGAGTAAAACATTGTTCACCTCCAAACTCTAGCCCTGCTGAATATTTCAAGCTTTTCTTCACAACTGCTTTGTTAGATATATTTGTGAAATACACTAATATGTATGCTGAACAATTCATAGCTAATAACATACATACCCTACTAGATAAAAGCAGGACCAAGCAATGGAAACCAGTAACCCGCCAAGAAATGTTGGCATTCATTCTTGTCATGGTAAATATGGGACTTAACCCAAAACCAACCATTTATATGTATTGGACTAAGATTTCTAGCCAGTTCAGTCCTTGGTTTGCTAGAATGTTTAGCAGAAACCGATTTCAGGCAATTCTGAAGTTTTTTCATATAGTCGACACGTCAAACATACCCCGATCCAGACAACCAGGTTACGACCCCTGTGCGCGTTTTCAATGCCTCATCAATCATGCTAATAGGGTTTCAAAACATCATTTTGTTCCAAATCAAAACTTATCGGTTGATGAGAGCATGGTAAGCACAAAAACTCATTCCCAGTTACTCCAGTACTTGCCCAAAAAGAGGCATCGATGGGGTGTAAAACTGTGGTCCTTATGCGACTCGGCCACAAGCTATTGCATTTCGTTTTTTGTCTACAAAGGTGCCAATAATGATGAAGATAAAAGGGAAATAAAAAAAAAAAAATGGCTTAGGCTATTATGTTGTTGTCAAACTCCTAACAGTTACTAATTTATTGAATAAAGGTTATCACGTTTTTGTTGATAACTTTTTTACTACATTGAAATTGGCAAAGTTTTTGTACTCTAAACTAACATTTCTAACTGGAACATTGAGAATAAAAAGAAAAGGTATTCCAAACGAAATGAAACCAAAATTTCCAGTTAGTGGGAAAAAATATATGAGAAAAAATAACTCGTTACTTTTAGGATTTAGGGAGAAACAATCACAAAAACATCAAGTTTTAGTTCTCACCACCAACTGCATTGCAGAATCTGAACGAAGATCCAAAAGTAGAGGTATGTCTGTCCATGTAACAAATAAACCTAAAGTAATCAGGAATTACAATGATTATATGGGAGGCGTTGATGGCAGTGACCAAATGCTATACCAATACTTAGATGATAGAAAAACACTTAAATTTTGGAAGAAAGTTTCATTTAACATTTTTGGTCGCATGGTATTGATGAACTCATATCTTCTGTATAAATTAAATACACAAAAACCATTGTCAAGACTAGAATACACAATAGCTGTTATTGAAGAACTTTCTAAAGATTGGTTAACACTCCAAGAGAACAGGCCAAATGTCACTGACCTTACCAACATAACAACAGTTAGGACGCCAAGAGGTGGTGGTGGGGATCCAGATGCTCGTGTTAGCCCTACTGCTGGTGTAGCCTATAATATTATTGAAAAAATACCAGATAAAAGGGAGAAAAACTGTTGCATTTGTAGTAAGGAAAGTACTAAATCTGGTGGCAAACGCAAAAAATCTACTTTGATGTGCATAAAATGCAAAAAGGGCCTACACCCAAAATGCATTCCGAAACACAAATGTTGAATCCTGATATCCATTTTGTGTAATATAACTGTAAATATTATTTAGAGTTTATAATTTTCAATATATATTTAGTGTTTTTTATGACTTTATTGTGTTTGATGATTTCCATACAAGTGAAAAAACTGATTACAGAAAATGAACCAAAAACGTCGAAGTGTATAGTTTTTGTAAATATTCAATAATTTTGTTGTAAGTGAAGTAATAACTCTGAATTTTTACCTACAAATAGAGAATTAAATTGTGAATTAAACAATATAAAACATTAATTCTCAACTATTTTTTTAATATGGGAAAAATTCCACCAAAGTGAAAATTTTTGAAAGAATTTTTTTTTGGTAAGTGTTTTTATTTTTTGAAATTTTTTGCATGCACTTTTATTTATTTATCTATAATGCATGTTATTCCTTAGTTATTTTCCATTACATTGGTATATAAATTATTATTTTATCTTAAAAACTAAGCGAGCTAGAGCATTTCTCCGAAACCCTTGCAAATTAAGTAAAAATGCTCTGGCACTTTTGGATACACCATATGCAAAATGACTGGCACTTTTGAAACATCCATCCAAAAATGTCGCGGCACTGAAAGGGTTAACTGTGTAGTGTAGACAATGACGTGTTATTCCATATCATCTGGCTGTGACAACACGTGAAATCAGCTGCAGTGCTGACAAGGTAGATTTCGGCGCTACCGCTTCTGGCAACACACACTCAACAGTCTACTTTGACTTAGGCTTTAAGGCTTTACTAATAATCTCTCGCTGGCATTTTCAATTTTATTTTTATTGCCTGGATGTGAAGGCAATAGGATTAAGGTAATTCCTCCCAACCATGCCAATACTATGTATAATATTAATTTAGTATCTGAAAATATGTCATATTCATTTTGTGGTAAGGTGATGTGTTGTATTTTTTTCTTGTTGGTTACTTCAAATGTAGGCATTCTTAGTGTCCAATTTGTATAAATTATTTCTGTTAAATTTATGAAGTTCACTCATGTCGGTCTCTATAGGGTGTAATTTTAAAGTTTTAATCTTTGACCACGCTGCTGGTATTAAATGCACTGGTGTTCTCTATATAATCGTTTTTTGAGTCACATGGCATTACTTTTATAACTAGTCTATCCTGCTCTTGAACTAGTTCGCATTCACATGGTATGTTGATCTTCAGTGTTCCCGCGTCAATTTTTAGTAATACCGTGATTCCCTTCTCACATTTCAGGGTTACGTTATTTTGTATATTAGTTATCAAGAATTTATTCGGTAACAGCTTCGTCACTACTGTATATGTGGGTTTTCAGAACATATAAAATTACAATTGTCTTGTTTATACAGAATCTGGTTTTAGAATCACTTTCATACAGTTTTGTTCCACTTTTGATTCATCTTCCAAAGTTACCTGAAGAATCGAAAACAATATGTAGCTAGTAACAACGAAGTTTCAAGCAGCCTGGATGTAAATTGTGGAGTCCCTCAGGGGTCAGTACTTGGCCCTCTACTTTTTATTGTTATGATTAATGATCTGAGCAAGTGTGTACCAGTGGATGTTGTCCTCTATGCCGATGACACTACAATTATCAATAGGCAACCCAGTAGCAGTCTAGCATTGGCACAAGCAAAATTAAATCAAAATCTTATTCAAAATTGGTTGACTGCTAATGAATTGGTACTAAATACTAACAAAACCGTTACAACCCGTTTTGGCTTAAAAGAAAAACCGAAACAGTTAATGGAAAATCCAAAATTCCTGGGCTTAACCCTTGACCCAACACTCTGTTGGCATCAGCATATAATTGGTCTCAAAAGTAAACTCAGTAGAAGCATTTATGCTTTAAAAAGTCTTTGTGGTGAATTGGATCAGGACGGCATCCGAAAGGCTTATTTTGGTATCTTTCAAGCACATATTGCCTATGGTCTTGTATGGGGTGGTGCCTCCCATGCAGAAGAGGTATTTATAATGCAAAATAAGGCTATCCGTGTTATTGCCGGAGCAGGTAGGCTTGACCACTGTAGAGATATCTTTAGGTTTCTTAAGATTCTCACCCTGCCTTGTCTTTATATAATGCAGTGTTTGTTATATGTTAGAAATAATGAAAACAGAACTGTGTTCAGAAGTGAAATTCACTCTTATATTACAAGAAATAGCCATTTTATACATTTACCTCAACATAGATTAAGCAAAAGTGAAAAAACCCTCTGTATATTGCATCTAGGTTAATGAATAAGCTACCAATCAAAATGAAAACACTAAGTGATTGTTCTTTTAAATCAAAACTTCACAATTCCTTGTTAAAAAATGCATTTTATTCTGTAAATGAGTTTTAATTGAGTCAATGGACTGAAAATGACTTCTTTTAACAATAGATACTTGTTAAATACATTTTAATATGAATTGTACTGACTTGCCTATATATTTGCTTGAAATATTTTGTGGCCAATAAACTATTTTATTCTATTCTATTCAATTCAAAATTTATTTATTTATGTAAATGTACACAGGTACAACAAATAGCGTCATTTTATGTGTTATATAAAAATTTGTTCTAAAAACTAACAACATAAAATCATTGGCCCTCCTTAATTCTTTATTACAGTAGGGGACTACCTCTAACTTTGTAAGTACCCTATTCATCTATAGAATGTAAGGCTAACTTTATCAAATGTTCTTTGGCTCTAGCTTTAAATTTATGAAAGTTACTTTCTATAGTGATCTGCTTTGGCAATTTGTGCAAAAAATTTGTTCCTACAAACTTAGTATTTTTTTTTTAATTCCAATTTATGTGTTTCAACCTGTCTACTTATTCTAGTGTTATAAATATGGTTATTTGACATTGGAAAAAAGTTATGTTTTACATAAGCCCCAGTTTCTAGAATAAAAAGACCATAGATTGTTAGTATTCCCAAATCAGCAAAGACATGTTTAACTGAGTCCTTTCTTTTTAACTTGCACATAATTCTTAAAGCTTTTTTTTGTTGGACTAAAGTTTTATCTAAGTTTCTCTTTTTTGTAGCTCCATATATACTTATTCCGTAAGTTAGATGTGCATGAACTAAGGCAAAATATATTGTTTTTAAAGTGTGTAGATTACAGCATTTTGCCATCATTTGTCTCAACGCAAATAAGCCTGTTGACATTTTACCTATTACATGATCAGTATGCTTGTCGTAACTTAGGTTTTCAACAGTAGAAGACCTAAAGATTTTGTAACTGCAACTTGTTCTATTATTTAATACTATTTGTGGGTTTATTTTGTTTCTTGTTTGTAACAACTTTGTTGATGATAACTTTCTTGATAGTAATGTTTCCCTCGGGATGAGGCATAATGGATATATATTCTTATTACAAGCATCGTCATTTTTATTTACGGATTTTATGATGTTTTTCGATTTGATTATATTTTTTTGTAATTAAAATTTGTAAATTAAAAAAAACTTATTGAGCGTTATCATAATAAGAGTCTTAGCTTCTCATTATGTTAATGAAATATTGAATCTTGAAAACTAGGTCTATTAATCTGCTCCAAAACTTAGATATTTTACAAGACACACTTGTTGAAAATCTGTTGGCCCTAGACAGATTAGACTTGCCCGATAGCCTAGGAAATGTTATTATTTATTACCTCGTAACCAAGAAATTTGATAAACAGACTCACAAGTTGTTGAGGAACAGTACTCTCAAAATAATTTCCCTACGTTACAAACTTTTAAGAAGTTTTCAAGCCGCCATTGTAAGGCTATTGAGGCTGCATAGCATGAGTTCAAGAATAAAAGTTTTCCAGCCCAAAAGGAAATTCCAACAAAGTTGAATTCAAAGTGTCAGGGAATACGCCTAAACAGGTTTTCTCCAGTTCAATTTCTTAACCTAATAAATAAATCTTTGGTTTCTAATTCGGCAATGTTAGTAATATGTGGCTATTGCTCTGACACTCATTCTATACATGAGTGTCCTAAGTTTCTTGCTTTGACACCTATACAGAGGAAAACCTATGTACGCTCCAAAATCTTTATTTTAATTGCTTAAGTAACTCATATGCTATTCAAGAGTGTAATTCAAAAAGTAATTTGGGAAATGTTATCAACGTCATCATACATTCCTTCATATTGACTCTAAAGTTCAGAATGAAGAAGGAAACCACTCTTCAACCAGGGCCCCGAGAGGAGGGGCCACTGGGGCAAAATGCCCCAGGCTCCTGATCTTATGGGGCCTCACAAACCTGAGAAAATATTTGAGGCTCCATGAATTTCGTACTAAACATAAAAATTATTAATGCGTTCTTTAAATGGGAGCACTTGTACTTATTTGATTAAATATTGCTTCAATGCTTTAAAAAACTGTTTATACAGACATTAAAAAAAGTCTTATCTGAATTAGGAAATTATCTCCCTTAACCTTCTCTTTTACAGTAGGCCTAGACGTTCTTCTCTGGGCCGACGTTCCATCGTACATACGCACACTACACCATCACGTCCACGCCAGACCACAACGTCTGCTAGACAGTGGCAAACCTACCCATCTGGTGATCCATTTGTTAGTCTCAAAACACTTTGTTCGTATATTGGATGTTTTGTGTGTGTGAGTGGGAAGTTAGATTCGGTTGAAAATCATCTTATTTTATAGTGTCTATGTTGCTTTAGATAGTTATCAAGTTTTCTGTTTAATGTGTAATATTTATACATTATAAATATTATATAAAATCTTCCAATTATTAGCTGTTACAATCTCACAATTTATAAGGATAAGTGGACTTAAGGACATAATTTGTTTTTAATAAGATTGGATTTTTTTATGAAGGAGTTCTCTTACTTAAACTACGACTGCATTCATTGCTAACGAAGAATACAACATGAACCGATGTCATCTCTTCTGATGCTGTTGATATTTTTACACCTAGTTATTATGAAGGAAACTCCGCTTCTACCAATGTTGACAGTAATAGTCCTGGTCTTTGGGAACATTTAGACATTAAAACTATAGATCTTTCAATGTTAAAAGGACGTCCTTATAAAACGGATAATTTACCGAGATACAGCACTGGCAGGCTTTTCAAATTTTAATATTTTCTAAAAAGCTGGCCAATGGGAAAACCACTAACAGGGACTGGATGATATGGAGCAGAGAAATGATAGCCCTATTTTGCTTTTCATGTTGTCTTTTTGTGACTAAAAATAGCCACCATTTCAAATTTGGCAATGAAAGTGTAAAGAGCAATTGGGGAAATAAGTATCTCTAAGTAAAAAGTAATGGGACACAAGCTATGTTGCAAATTATAGTACATTAAAAAGGAAAATCTCTTCAACACGTTGAAAGGTTAGAATAATTCTATTGATCAAACATTACAGACATTTATTCGATAGGAAGTTGTTAAATGGAAGAAAATATTTAGAGCAGTTGTTGATGTTGACAGTGGCATAAACATGGGGCAATATTTGTAAAACGTAAACTTCACACTTAGGACAATAACAGGCGCACCCATCCATCTAAAACAAGCACTGTAGATTTCAGATTTCATTTCTTTATTTACATATACTTTGAATACAATAATGTCATCAAAATGTTCTTAATAACTAATTAATATACAATCCATAGTTAAAAATATGAAGTCTTAGTCTGAATATAGATAAAACATTAAAATGCTATACAAGTTGTCGTGTTAACATTTAAGATTTAAAAAAGTAAACTAAAACAGAAATACATACAGCAACAATACAATTTTAAAGCTATTGATACAGTTTAAAAACACTTGAAGAGTTTTACGTCAGTTAAATAAAATAAAAGTACAGGAGAAAAAGTATGATTAAATTGTACTAAGTAATTATGAACATATTTAAAAATGTAGTCTAGTCTAATATTTCTTCTTTGTTGATATATTCATCCAGCGTGTAAAAAGGTTTTGTAGTCAGCCAGTTGTCCAGTGATGTTTTCAGTTTCTTTCTTGAGAGGTTCTTTAATTTAGCTGGTAACAGGTTGTATAGATTCTTCCCAATGTAAGACGGTTTCTTCTCATAAATTGTAAGGTGATGTGTAAGGTGATACATAGTTTGTGGCATGGCGAGTATTGTAATCATGTTGGTCAGCAACTCGTGGTAGGTTTTTGCCATCAACAAATACTATGACCTCCTTTATGTAGAGTTATAACTGTCTTGACTTTTAGCTCTTTAAATGCTTTTCTACAGGGATCTCTTGGGCGTAGGCAATTGAGTATCCTTATAGCTCATTTTGGAGGCGTAAAAGTCTTTGTAGGTTCTCTTGTGTAGTTCCTCCCCATAC
>JAQJVL010004758.1:0-41479 GCA_035578905.1 Stictocephala bisonia
TTGTTGCGTTCGCCATATCAGTAAAGGTCACTCAGTTCAGAGACTAATAATTTCTTAACTCCGAATGTTCTGAAATACTATAAGTTTGTTGTTTTTATATAGCTTATTTTTTGTGTGTGTTTGTTATTTATTTTACCTCAGATTAATTTAATTGTTTTTATGTGTACAAGATTGTTACCTTTTTCTTCAGCACGTTATACTCGTAGATACTATTCGTTAGCCGTAAGTATTTAACTGTTACTTTTGTTCTATCGTTACTGATTCTGCTTTCTATCTGACCCGATGGGGCTCTTCCCCACGCACACACAGACTTATAATCTATGTGGGGAATTATTCCTGTAAAGTGGTTATTGTAATTATATCATCCTGCATGCACTTGTTTTTCTCGCCCTTCCTAAATTGACATACAGTCAATAATAACTTTTTAGATATGATTGTCGCACCTCCGAGTTGCAATGTCATTGAAGTGTTAATTATTTAATTAATTAATGCTACCACTTTTCATGTTTCAAAGTTCATATTATTATTATTTTTTTATAAATGTTATCTATTTTTTCCTTCTTTTAAAATATTTGTTTACTTTCTATTCTTATTCATGTATATTTTAGTTAGTATAGACATACATTTAAAATATTTTTTCCCTTATATATTAATCTGCGATAAAACAATTACATTTTGGTCCTTTTTGAATACAATACTTGCAACTCAGCCTACGCACAGGCAGTATGCCTATATAGGCTTTTCCCATGAAATGAATTACTGTATGATTTTTATTATTTTTGTTTTTATCTTATACAATTTGTTTAGTGATTACTTGTATTATTATTCAATGTATTTTCGTATTATTATGTTGAACAATATCAATTAACTTACTAATGTATACATTTGAATGTTTGAGGAATAAATTTATTTTCATTTCATTTCAATTTTTATGGAATAAAGTACTTCTGATTTGATTGTATAGATATTTCAATTAACATTTTAAGTTCCAATATGTAAATCAGTTCATAAATTGAACTTTAGATTATTATTAGTGTTAATGGCCAAAATTAGTAATCAGACACACTCCCTGAATTATAAGATCAGAATTAATTATTTTTTAATTACAATAAACATTAAAGCATTTCGTTATCACATTTCTATGAGATATGTGGACAAGTATTATGAATAATTCTGTGTTCAGAAGATGACTATAATTTATTAAGTGACTTGAATAGTTTATTAAGTACAGTGAATAATAATTGGTGTTGAGTGACTTGAACTTGTGCACAGTAAATAACAAATGGTGTTGAGTGACTTGAACTTGTGTACAGTGAATAACAAATGGTGTTGAGTGACGAACTTGTGCACAGTAAATAATAAATGGTGTTGAGTGACTTGAACTTGTGTACAGTGAATAACAAATGGTGTTGAGTGACTTGAACTTGTGCTTAGTGAATAACAAATGGTGTTGAGTGACTTGAACTTGTGTACAGTGAATAACAAATGGTGTTGAGTGACTTGAACTTGTGCACAGTAAATAACAAATGGTGTTGAGTGACTTGAACTTGTGTACAGTGAATAACAAATGGTGTTGAGTGACAAACTTGTGCACAGTAAATAATAAATGGTGTTGAGTGACTTGAACTTGTGTACAGTGAATAACAAATGGTGTTGAGTGACTTGAACTTGTGCTTAGTGAATAACAAATGGTGTTGAGTGACTTGAACTTGTGTACAGTGAATAACAAATGGTGTTGAGTGACTTGAACTTGTGCACAGTAAATAACAAATGGTGTTGAGTGACTTGAACTTGTGTACAGTGAATAACAAATGGTGTTGAGTGACTTGAACTTGTGCTTAGTGAATAACAAGTGGTGTTGAGTGACTTGAACTTGTGTACAGTGAATAACAAGTGGTGTTGAGTGACTTGAACTTGTGTACAGTGAATAACAAATGGTGTTGAGTAACTTGAACTTGTGTACAGTGAATAACAAATGGTGTTGAGTGACTTGAACTTGTGTACAGTGAATAACAAGTGGTGTTGAGTGACTTGAACTTGTGTACAGTGAATAACAAATGGTGTTGAGTGACTTGAACTTGTGCACAGTAAATAACAAATGGTGTTGAGTGACTTGAACTTGTGTACAGTGAATAATAATTGGTGTTGAGTGACTTGAACTTGTGCTTAGTGAATAACAAGTGGTGTTGAGTGACTTGAACTTGTGCACAGTAAATAACAAATGGTGTTGAGTGACTTGAACTTGTGCACAGTAAATAACAAATGGTGTTGAGTGTCTTGAACTTGTGTACAGTGAATAACAAATGGTGTTGAGTGACTTGAACTTGTGCAAAGTAAATAACAAATGGTGTTGAGTGACTTGAACTTGTGTACAGTGAATAACAAATGGTGTTGAGTGACTTGAACTTGTGCTTAGTGAATAACAAGTGGTGTTGAGTGACTTGAACTTGTGCACAGTAAATAACAAATGGTGTTGAGTGACTTGAACTTGTGTACAGTGAATAACAAATGGTGTTGAGTGACTTGAACTTGTGCACAGTAAATAACAAATGGTGTTGAGTGACTTGAACTTGTGTACAGTGAATAACAAATGGTGTTGAGTGACTTGAACTTGTGCTTAGTGAATAACAAGTGGTGTTGAGTGACTTGAACTTGTGTACAGTGAATAACAAGTGGTGTTGAGAGACTTGAACTTGTGTACAGTGAATAACAAATGGTGTTGAGTGACTTGAACTTGTGTACAGTGAATAACAAATGGTGTTGAGTGACTTGAACTTGTGTACAGTGAATAACAAGTGGTGTTGAGTGACTTGAACTTGTGTACAGTGAATAACAAATGGTGTTGAGTGACTTGAACTTGTGCACAGTAAATAACAAATGGTGTTGAGTGACTTGAACTTGTGTACAGTGAATAATAATTGGTGTTGAGTGACTTGAACTTGTGCTTAGTGAATAACAAGTGGTGTTGAGTGACTTGAACTTGTGTACAGTGAATAACAAATAGTGTTGAGAGACTTGAACTTGTGTACAATTGGTGTTGAGTAACTTGAACTTGTGTACAGTGAATAACAAGTGGTGTTGAGTGACTTGAACTTGTGTACAGTGAATAACAAATAGTGTTGAGAGACTTGAACTTGTGTACATTGAATAATAATTGGTGTTGAGTAACTTGAACTTGTGTACAGTGAATAACAAATAGTGTTGAGAGACTTGAACTTGTGTACATTGAATAATAATTGGTGTTGAGTAACGAATTTGTGTACAGTGAATAACAAATAGTGTTGAGAGACTTGAACTTGTGTACATTGAATAATAATTGGTGTTGAGTAACTTGAACTTGTGTACAGTGAATAACAAGTGGTGTTGAGTGACTTGAACTTGTGTACAGTAAATAACAAATAGTGTTGAGTAACTTGAACTTGTGTACAGTGAATAACAAGTGGTGTTGAGTGACTTGAACTTGTGTACAGTGAATAACAAATAGTGTTGAGTAACTTGAACTTGTGTACAGTGAATAACAAGTGGTGTTGAGTGACTTGAACTTGTGTACAGTGAATAATAATTGGTGTTGAGTAATTTGAACTTGTGCACAGTGAATAACAAATAGTGTTGAGTGACTTTAACTTGTGTACAGTGAATAATAATTGGTGTTGAGTGACTTGAACTTGTGCACAGTTACTGAATAACAGTGTACAGTGAATAACAAGTGGCACCAAACTTTGGTTACTGATTGAATTTTTGTTCTATCATTGATAATTTGTAGAACTATTTGTGGTCAATGATAACACAATTTACATACTTCATTTTATCAGGGACATATAAGTATTAACCCTTCAACGTGGTTTGCTGTACGCCATATGCAAGCAAAATAATAATAATCTGTACTGTGCAATTAGCCGGATGTTCTAAGCATAAAAATAAGTCATAATATGCTGCTTTTCTATAGTGACTGGACAGACTATTTCGATTCAGGATTGAACTGACTGTGGTATAGAGACTCAGTCGACATTGTGGCTAAGGCCATTGCCATATTAACAAAGAGGAATTAGAAAGAGATATTGTTTACAAATGACAAATTAAGTCAACTGTTCAGTTGCTGGGTTATTGCACTTTTCATGAGTAATTCCTTCAATAATTACCACTGAAGTTCTCTCAGTTTGGCATAACATTTTTGAAGTGTCCAAGTCATCATCTTGCTTTCCTAGATCCATAATAATTTACACTGTTATTTTTCTGGTATACCACTCTATGTGTATGTGTGGTGGGTAGGTCAGCACTACAGTGCGTATATGGGTGGGTTACTTTACGTGTAGTAAAGTACCACTGTACGTGTATGTGTGGTGGGTAGGTCAGCACTACAGTGCGTATATGGGTGGGTTACTTTACGTGTAGTAAAGTACCACTGTACGTGTATGTGTGGTGGGTAGGTCAGCACTACAGTGCATATATGGGTGGGTGGGTGGGTCAGTACCACTCTATGTGTGTGTGGTGGGTAGGTCAGCACTACAGTGTGTAATTGGTGGGTGGGTGGGATATTTATATATATATATATAAAATGAACACAAGTAATTCATTTTACATAAGAATAGAGCTGAATAAGAGTGATTACCTTCCTTATAGCAGAATATTTATTGTTGATTCGAATACTAGAAATATATTATGCTCTATTTCGAAAATTAAATAGGATTTGTCCTTCCACAGTGAACATTTTCCAGAAATTTAATAATTTCTGAACCCATATAATTTAATAATTTTCTGCTTGTGGAAAAAGCACATTTGAAAGCCCTTCGTTCCAATAGTAACAAGTCTGAAGCTATAGTTACAAAAATATTGCAGCCTTTGCTTGACGAAGATCATACAGTCTGGACAGAAAATTGTTGTAACTCCCCTGAATTGTAATACTTTTTTTTATTTATTTATTTATTTTTTTTTTTTTAACCCTACAAGTGATCATTTTTCTCCTCAGTGATGGCCCATTTTTCGCTGTCGCGTAGACTTATTATGATAATTACATAATAAATTGAAACAATGCCTTATATATAACATATTATATAATCAAAATTAAATTCTATTTAAGATGCAAAAATAAAATAAAACTTACCTTAACTTTTTTTGAAGATATCACTGTGTAAGTATTATAAAACATTTTTTCCAATTTTTTTTTCATTTTTGAGCTCCCACAGTTTTTTATAATAAGTTATTATAGAAATTCCAAGATATACAAAAGATTTCAAATTTCATACTGAAAAGAATGATAAATAACAATAGCTCTTATGTACAAAAAAGTGATTATTATAGCACAACAAAAAAAAATGGTAAAGTCAGAAAATGTAGAAAAATGTGACTTCATGTAAATAAATTCATGTGTTTTCGTGAAACTGGAACATTACGAAAATGAAACGGCATAGAGGAATGATAAATATAACTATTCTGCTTTAGTTTAGTATAAAAAATAACCGGATCCAGGGCCTCTTTTGTAAATGGGCCCAGTGGGCCCGGGCCCAGGGCGCGAGATTGAGGGGGGCGCAAACAAGAGAAAATATTTTAAAATCACGCGCCAATGGATTGCGCGCCATATTTTAAAATTACGCGCCAACAGACTCTCCACTCCTCCCCCCACTCCCCCGCTTCATGCATGACTCATCACTGTCACTGCCTGCATGTTGCTACTTGATGTTTGCTTTGTCTTTCTTTGTCAGTTCGTTTTGTTCAATCGCGTGAGACATGTTATTAGTTGGCTTGTGAATAAGTTTATTGATGTGTTTTTGCTAACTATTTTAATGCGATTGTATTTGTATTTATGTTGGGTTTGATCTTTTATCATAAATGGTACAAATAGTAGAATAAAATGCTTGTTCTGTGATTTGTGAAATGAGTAAAAAACCAAGTGGCAGTGAATTTAGAAAGAGGGCGGCCAAAAAAGCTTTTGGACAGTGAAAAAGTGTTACAGAAAGTCCCTAAAATAAGTAGTTTTTTCAGTGAACAAAAAACTGTACCTGTAGTAACTGTCGCATTAGAAGGCCCTGAAGATGAGGAGGGACCTACCCTGTCGAGGGAAGAGGTATGTAAACCCAGAAGCAGTGACGATGTTTATCAATCAGCTGAACTAGTTACGACTGAAACTGATGATTCAGTAAGTGAGGTATTGCCGAGTACAAGTACAGGTACAATAAATTTAAATTTTAAACCTGGCTGTACAAAGCCAACCACCTCATCTTCAGATTCATTTTTATTTGATCTTGATGACCCGGTTACTTGGAATACTAAAGATGAATATGTGCTAAAAACAATCTTAACTACAAACGTAAAGCAAAACTTGACTATTGATTTTTCGAACTCTGTCAGAATTTATCCAGACAAAAAGCGTACATTATCTGACAAAATCTTCTCATGTGTTTTACCCAATGGGGAAACTTATAACAGAGATTGGTTAGTGTATTCCAAATCAAAAGGTTGTGTTTTTTGTATCCCATGCTTATTATTTCAGATAGAAAGTAAACAAACTGCGTTTAGTACAGGATTTAACGATTGGAAACACGCAAGTGTGCTCGTTAAAAGTCACGAGCAATCAAGTGACCACAGGAAAAATATTTGTACATTTTTGTACAGAAAAAAAACTGCATCAGTAGACACTTTATTGTTATCTCAATATGAAAAAGAAGTGAAATATTGGAGATAAGTTTTAACGAGAGTAGTTAGCGTTGTTCGATTTTTGGCATTGAGAGGCCTTCCTTTCTGAGGAGACAACCAAACATTTGGTTCCTTATCTAATGGTCTATTTCTAGGCTGTCTTGAACTCTTGAGTGAATATGATCCGTTCCTATCTCATCATATAGAGAAATATGGAAACAAAGGGTCAGGCAATGTGTCTTACCTTTCGTCTGACACTTGTGACAAATTATTTCAATTATGGGCACTAAAGTCTTAAACCAAATAATAAAAGAACTCGAAGAAGCTCATTATTTTTCTCTGATAGTTGATTCTACGCCGGACGTGTCGCACATCGACCAGTTAGCAGTTGTTTTAAGATACGTTTCACTGAACGATGCGTGTGCTAAAGAACGTCTCGTACAACTTTTACCTGGTGTTGGTCATAAAGCGGAAAGCCTACAACAAGCAGTTTTAACTTTACTTAAAAATCTAAACTTAGATATTGAAAATTGCCGAGGACAAAGCTACGACAATGCATCTAACATGTCAGGTTACTACACAGGTCTACAGGCAAGAATAAAATCCGAAAATAACAAAGCAGATTATGTTCCTTGTGCTGCACATTCCTTGAATTTAGTTGGAGTTTTTGCAGCCGAAAAATCATGCCCTGAAGTGACTAGGTATTTTTCGTTTTTACAAGGACTTTTTACTTTCTTCGCGGGGTCAACTTACCGATGGGGATTGTTGAAAGAATGTATCAAAAATGAAAACAAAGAAAGGCGAAAGCAAAACAAAAACAGTGACACGCTCACTTTACCGAAAAATTTAAGCCAGACTAGATGGTCTGCTAGAGCAGACGCTGTGCACGCTTTATCTAATGGTTATAAAGAGTTTGAACTTGTGCTGAAAAACCTATCTGAAGATGTTTCACAAACACCTGAAACGAGAGTGGCGGCTGAGGGGCTTAGCAAACAGTTGGGAAAGTTTGATACGGCTTTTCTTACTGTACTGTGGAATGATTTGTTAATGAGAATTGATAAAGTTAGTTCAAACTTACAAAAAGAAGAGTTGGATTTTCTTGCGGCAGTTAAACAATTGCAAACGCTTAAAATGTTCTTAGAAGAAAAGAGGGACAACTTTGATTACTTTGAGAATGAAGCAACAAAAATGTGTGGAATGCAAGCTGCCAACTACAAAAGAAACAGGAAACCAACACTATTTGCAGATGCAGACGAGAAAAGAGAAAGTTTTGACACAAATATGGACCCTAAAACCAGATTTAGGACAGAAGTTTTTTTTAAAAATAGTTGACAATCTTACGGCACAGCTCGACACAAGAACACAAATCTATGCTTCTCTTGGAGACAGATTTGAGCTATTTAACAATTTTAAGGTAAGATATTTTTAATTTTCAACCTCCTTTTCAACATATTATTTTTATACTATATGTGTACCTGTCATTCTAGTTTAATTTATTTTCACTTAATACTTTATGTAATACTAGAAAGCTTTACATATTATTTTGAAATTGAAGGTAACAAACAGGTAATAATGTATTATATGTTTTTATTTGATTTTTTATCTGTCATCTTCAATGTAAAAGTACTGAAAGTTTTGATATTACAGGACAAAGAACCTCAAACAATCAAAACCCAGGCAGAACGACTCGCATTATTCTACTGCAATGATATAGATGTGGATAGTTTTGGAGAGGAGTGCCTTCATTTCAAGCAGTTCTTAAAGATTGATGGTATAGAGAGACTTCGAGACGCATACAAGTATTTAAGAAGTTCTGAAACAGGTCTTGTCTCTACTTTCCCAAACCTGGAAGTAGCCATGAGGATCTATTAAACTCTACCAATGACGAACTGCTCGGCTGAACGAGGGTTTTCAGCTCTAAAAAGGATTAAGTCAGTGACTAGGTCAACACTTGAACAAACTAAGCTGAACAATTTAATGATAATGTGTACCGAAAGTGATGTAACCCTAAAAATGAACTTTGATGATGTCATTAACGAGTTTGCTGAGAAAAAATGTAGGAAACGACCAATCATGTAAAGTTTTGAGTATTTATGTTTGTTGTTTCACCTGAAATAAAAGCTAAATTTGGTTGAATTTGAAGTTTTTTCATATATAAACCCATTTTATAAACCCAGTTGATGGAAGGGGGAGGGGCGGAGATCGGGCCCAGGCCCATAGCGCGTTACATGCAAACCGCGCACCTGACCGGATCGGACTATAAATAGTGACGGTAGGGCGCGTTTATGAAACGACACGCTCTGTGTCGTTATCACTACACACAGGCGTAATAACGACACGGACCGTGTCATTATCACTTAGAGAGTTAAGGAAAACTAATATTTTTGGCACATTGAAATTGTCAAGAAAAATGTCTATAGAAATCAAAGTTACAGAAAGGGAAATCATAGAACTCCAAAGTGAAAATATTATGAAAAGGTTGTAAGAGAGTTGTTGAATTGGATGCCAATAAAAGAGGGCTGGTAAAGAACTAATCAAACCAGTTCTTGTTTATGTTCAAAAGTTTTGAACATAAAGTCAAAGAACAAAAGTGTTGACTAAAATTTTACATAACAGTTTGTAAGAGGTTTTTGAATATTTCAGTACTACATTTTTATATAATTTGGTTGTCAGTAAACCAGGCTGGCACACTTTATAAAAAGACACTTCTTGGAGGGAATTCCTCTTACAGAAAAGCAAGGCAAACTCCAGAAGAGATTATGTGCTTGCTACCTCTTGATCTTGCACAACCTATAATATACCACCAGGAACAATCAAATTATTTTTGAAGTCAGAACTGTAGTAGATGTCCTGACTTTCAAGCTCGGCTCTGCATTAGTGAATGCTTCAGTGACTACCATATTAAGGTTGAATGGAAGAGAGGACTTGATAGTCCTAACTCCACCTAATAAAGCTATTTTCATTTCATTTTAAAGTCAAAATTCTTAAATATATGTAAACAGAGTCATACAATATATCATTGGAGTAAATTGTTGTTTACTTTAGAAACCGTATGTTTTAACACTGAAGTGAATAATCATGTTGATTGGATTTATAGTAGTGTAAATATATATTTTTCAGCAATCAATTGTAAGAAATTGTATAAAATATGTATTAAAAGTCCTAAAGAGAAATGCACAGATTGCTGTGTATTATTGCATTGTTTATTATGTCTGCATTAATCAAATCAACTGTAACAAAGATCCATACTATCATCTATTGTATACATTTTCACATTCATATTTAAATTGTCATATACTTCTTCTCATAATTTTCACTAAAGGAATTTTGCCCACAAACATCACAACTCTGATTATAAGTTTCAGAGACATATGAAATAATCTATGAAATTGTTCAATTTTCTTGTAGATTAGGAACAGTAAAAAAGTATCTGATATTTAATTCAGGAGCCAAATAAAGCCGTTAATAAGTTTGTATTGTTGGACAAAACATTTGTTGATTTATTCTTAAGACGCCAATGATCAAGATATGAATTTCAAAAGAGTGAAGATAATCATTTGTAGTCATTGTTACAAACTAAGACAGACTATTCCTTAGAAAGTGTCAATTATAGCCAAATGAAACAAACAGCCAGTGGTTATCAGCTAATCCCTCTCAAAATTTGTTATGAATCTGATTGGGATCGAAATGAGATTCCTTTTCACATTTAACTATTAGCATTAAGACTGTAACGACAATAGGATTAACTTTCTGAATTTACTTTTACAACATAATAAGTAATGTTATGTTACATTTTATATTTAGAACCATGACACCTAGGTAGTGTTTTAGAAACATATATTGCATAATATTTTACATTTTTTCCTCTTAAAGTGGTATAAACCCTCTTGCAGCAGAATGGAATAAAATGTAGTGATATGAAAGATGATTGTGCGATTTTCACCTTTTAGAGCAGGGATCCTCACTACGCGGTCCTTTACACAATATTTTGCGGCTCTTACAATTTTTTAGAACTGCAATGATTTATTAAAGTGACAACCGCTTTGGTATTTTAATAACGAACAAAAAATGCTCAGAATGGTTTGTCTTTGTTATATGCACTAAATTAATAGCAGAGAGACAGACAAAATGCAAGCTAGAAAACATACAACAAAACTGTATACTGATCCCCTAGTTTTTGACAGGGTGAGTGGTTTTATTATTGCGGCCTGTAGATAATTTTGAAAATAGTAATAAGGCTCTTCATGAAATCCTACTGAGAAACCCTACTTTAGAGGAATACTTTTACACTGTTAAGAAAAAATCACGTAGTATCGGTTCCAAATAAATGCCCAATTATTTACACTGGTCAATAATTGATTATAGGCAGCATTAAGGTTATTACATAATTTAATTTCACATATAAGATTTTTATCTTAAAAGCTTCACTGATTTTATATTTGCCTAACTCATTGAAATATTTATGTTACAATTTAAAAGTGAGACTACTAGATAAAAATAGTAGCAATTTTACTAGTGCCAACTTGGCTACTATGAAAGACTTCAAACATATATACCAGTTTATTATTTAAAAATATGTGTTCTCTTTATTAATTATTATGATTATAGTTAGATCTTTTATCATGTAAAGTAATATAAAAATATAACAACAAAATGGTCAACAGTGAATATATCTTTAAATTTGTTCAGGGTATTCAATATTTGTGGTGTTTGGAGAGCTTCCACCATGTTCAGCTGATGAGGCATTACTTCTACGGCCGGCAGTGCAGACACAAAAGCCCAAACTTTTGTCTGAGGTGGCCAAGTCTCAGTCTCAAGAGGATGATGCAGAACTGCAGAAAGCAATCAGGATGAGTCTTGGACAAGGTTATTTTATACAATTTTAAATTACTTTTGTGCTTAATAGCCCAGCAATGCTGGTGAGTGTGGCTTTTCTGCCAGCTCATACATATTTCAAGTAAGATTATTACTCGGCAGCCTAATATTACAAATCACTCTTTCCCATCTTCCCTCTTAACTGGCAGTCAGATCCATAAATAGTGATGAAAAAATACTTGGTTTGTTGTGCTTTTTATATCCAATCGTAAACAACGATTTAGAATAATAACAAAATATTCATAAAATATTATTTCAAATTGGCCAGTGTAAGATAGGTACCTCAAGGCTTCTTATTAGACCCATTACTGTTTATAGTTTATATTTACAACTTGGCAAATTTCTATCCCAAAAATGTCTACAGTTTCATTCTAAATGCCGATAACATAGAGACATTTGAAAGCCCATACACTTACTGTAAATCTACCATATACAGTCAGAAGAGTTGACTCACCCACCCACCCATACACGTGCATTATGTTTTGTACAATTGTACAAAATAATTGTATATACTATTTTGGTCAATGTATAGCAATGTTTCTTTCAAAATGTTTGGAAAAGAAACACTGCAAACAAGACCTAAGTTCCTCCTAGCTTTTGATATAACCTTTTACATATTTAAAGGAGATCAACTTGGTTTATGAGAACGCCCAGATCAGCATGCTCTCTTTTGATTTTACAGCCATTAATGTCATAAAAGAGTTTGAACAAAACTACTCTGTTTTCCTTAGGTTCAGTGTTGTGTGATTGATAAAGAGCTTACCTCACAGCAGAATCCATAACTGATTGAAGTGCCAAATGTTATCTTGTATAATGTAGATGTATTATGATTATATGCAGGTATATTTGTATTGCCCATTTGCATTTCCATAGTTGAAACTTTTTTATATTTCATTTGTTAATATGATTTCAATTTTGTTGTTGTAATCATTAATTTTCTTTATATATCAGTATTATTCATTTTTAAGACGCCGATCATAGAGATATGGGTATGAAAGGTGAATGAGTGTGATGCTTGTAGATGAACGAGTGTAATCATTGTTACTATCTGAGTTCAACAACTCAGAAAGGACTATTTATTAATAGCCCAATAGCCAGGGCAACGATGGGACCTAAGCTTTACATGGAATCTGAACCACGTAGTGTTCATCTGATTTTCAGCTGATAAGTCTGACACTCGGTTCTCTTCCCTACACAACATCTGAACCTTGACTATACCATCCAACATGAACACCCCAGACTTCTCTAGTAGTGTCCACATTGATGACAACCATTGAGCAGACACCATGTCGGTATTAAAAGGACCGAGCATAGAACCTATGGCCTACAATCTCGCAAACACTTTGCCCTAAGTAATTGCTAATAAAATGATTTTAAAGTATAACCTTGATGATCCGACCTCGCTTTATCCGGCAGTCCATGTCATCTGGTTCGGCAAGTAGATAACAATAAAAATTATTTAAAAGATAAAATTACAGTTAATCGGAAGCACCTTTCAGTTTTGAAACGTGAATTTCGTACACGAGTGTTTCGGTTTCGCATATTGCAGGCGCTGTATTGGCTAGTCACCCTCTCTTGACAAGCGCCTATTGCTTGTTACTGTGTAATAATTTACCTGAAGATCCGAGCTGGCAATGTTGTTTACTTTTGTTCAGTGTGGCTGGCTGGAAGAGTCCATTTCACGAGTGGGGGAAGTGGAACAGTTCATTTTAACGTACACATTCTTGGCATTGTCAGTCTGTTGTTTATATAGTGTACATATGTTATTGAATTTGAGTCTGAGTTAAAATTAAATTTAAGAATAAGATTTAATATTTACATAAACATTTATAATTTACATAACATTTACCTTAAAATTGTTGATAGCCTAATTAAAACACAGTTGTATTTTAAAATATCTTTCGTATTGTAAAGCAGCGTCAAAGTTGGCATCGTGATAATCATCGTTCGTTTCATTACAATTAATGCAGAGCGTGTTGCGTCACATACGATTGTAGGCATCCCGCTTATACATGCTGTTACTAAATGTGTTTCTCCAATAAAACCAAGTTATTTATAACTTATGTTTTATCCGGCTTTTATCGTATCCAGCTTGATCTTCGCCACATTAGGCCGGATAACCGAGGTTGTACTGTACTTATGTTTTTATTCATTATACTTATAATGAAGGGTGTTTGTATGACTTCATTATTTCAAAATATAATTAGATTCTTTAAAACAAATTTCCTCCTGGATTATCCTATTTTTATAAGCGATTCTACTTAGTTCTTTTTAGTAACTTTCAAAAACTAATTCTAATGCCTATATCTTTTCTTCACAGAGTGTCTTACTGGTTTTTGCCCTTTACCCATGCATTATAATAGTCAATAAAAAGAAACAACAAAAATGTTGGAATCCATGTGTATAAAAGTGGAATGCATTATTTTGTTTACTGAAGTTTGTAATAGAATTATTCTAAGTAAGCAAAATTAAGATTTTTTTTTTCAAGTTTGGTTTTATTATTTTGTAGTTATTTCAATTTATAATACTCAAAAACAGCATGTATGATTTTGACTAACTTTTTAAGTGTTAATATTTTGTTTTTGCTTTGTTTTTTTATGTGTTGGAAATAAAAATGGTTTGATTATGATAAGTACAAGTAAAGTTAAGTGTTTAAGGTGCCTGCAAATTCAACATTGCAAATTATATTTCCAGTGAATATATTTATTACAGTTGATTAACATTCTAAAAATGGCTTTAATATTTTTCTTGTTTTAATCATTTCTTTATTTACTGATTGTAATGTTTGTATGTATATAGCAATCTGTATCTGGTGTGTTGTTCTGATAGAGGAGAACGGAGCAGTGCCGGACGAGGATGAGCAGATTCGACAAGCCCTTCTGCTGAGCCTACAACCTGACACCTCATCTCGCTTACCCATCAATGCCGGTACAGTTTCTTTAATATAAAACAAAATTGTATATTACCCAGACCTTCAATCATTACCAAGTAAATTTGTAATAAATTTCATATTATTACAATTGTATACATAAACAGAATGCGTCAAATTGGGAACTTCAATAACTAAACATGCACCATATATTAAATTATTTTTTATTTTAAATTCTGTACTTTATTTTCGTGTAAAGTGTTCCCCTATTACAGTGGGTAAAACAAACAATTAGCCTACTAGTTTCACTAACCTTGAAACTTAAGTTTCACTAACCTTGAAACTTAAGTTTCACTTAACATTAAGACACTAACTCAAGAACTGCAAACTCAAATTAGTTATTCAATACCACAAGTAGCTCGGAATCACCATGAATTATAAATCTAATATTTTTTATTCATTTTATTAAAATGACACTCTAAATACTAACTTGAAAAGAACATTTTATTTGTATAACAAATAGTTTTGCCAGGCCAAGACAATTAAGGAGACCTTCATCAAACTAGGTATACTCTTAGTATTGCCATCAACAACAATTTATTCAAATTAATAATGATCAGTTGCGTCACAGTAGGCAGTTTGCACTACTAAGTGTTAAAAATAGATGCTAAGGCTCTAAACACAGCTGCCTCACTGTATGTGTACCTAGATATCCAGCGTATGCACTTATACATCTAGCATCAGCCAGCAACTCGGAACAACAGCTTGTATTACTTGGCAAAACACTAGATAACATTAGATGCCTTGAGGGGAATGCCTGTATAAATATATCGAAAGTGAGTTAGTGATGTCTTTGTTGTCTGATCATCATGATGAGGTAGTTCATATCTATCATATTAGCTGCCTTGAGGGCAGTGCCTGTAAATATATACTAGGTGAGGTAGTGATATCTTCTTTGTCTCATCATCATCATCATCATCATTCTGAGGTAGTTATATCTTTCACATTAGCTGCCTTGAGGGCAATTCCTGTAAGTATATGGTAAGTGAGAGGTAGTGATGTCTTTGTTGTCTGATCATCATTCTGTGGTAGCTAATATCTATCACAGAATGATAGTTTTTTTTATTGCTACTAGAAAAACCAGTGATGATATCATAGCTATGAGTGGAGGCTCTCCTCAGCTGTCAATCTCACCTATCTTAAATACTGGTCTTAATTTCCAAATTCTATATCTAAATATTTAAGGTCTAAAAAATAAAATCCTGACATCGGAAAGTTTCTTAACTAATTTCAATGACATTTTCTTTATTTGTCTCTCGGAACATTGGTTGAATGAAAATTGAGGCAAAGTTTTCTTTTCCCACTGGTTTTTACTGTGCATTAAACTATAGTCACAAAGAACATATTAGGGGAGGGACATTAGTGTTTGCGTGCAACCAATATTAACACTTGAAAACTCAAGACTAATGTGTTTTGTGTTAAAATAAATGTTGAACTGTTAGCAGTCATCAACGATAAATTTAAAGTCATTATTGTATCACTTTACCACTCCCCTTCAGGTAATCCACAAAACTTTCCTGAGTCCTTGGAACTTTAAATTTTTTAATGTCGTGGCCTAATTATACAATCATAATCGAAGGAGACCTTAACTTGAACTTTGATGTCACTACTAAAAAGTCTACTGTTCAACAATTTATAAATATTCTTAGGCAATACAAGTTTTATTGTGTCAATAACATGCCCACTAGGGGGAAAAATTGTTTAGATAATATTTTATAAATTCTAATTTTAGTGACAAGGTAACTTGTAATATTTTTTACTTCCCCTTCTCTGATCATGATGGTATCATGGGAGTACCAATCAGGAAGAGGCCTTCAGATCAAGGTGTTGTTTTACCACATTGCATTAAAAAAAGCAATGACATTAATTCTAACCGAGGATAATATTTGTTCATTAAGAGAAAGCTTATCCACCTATAATTAGGATTATTATTTTAAAAATCACTATAATGCAAATGAAAACTTTAACATTTTTTTGATATTTTTATGAATAATATAAATAATAGCTTGCAGTTAAAATATGTTAAAAACAATACTACAGCAGTAAAAAATGAATGATCTTCTATGAAAAATGATCTACTTTTCCTTAACAATGTTTTTAAACAAATTATAAAACCTTGTAATGACCTACTTTACAGAATACAATTTTTGAAAACTCAGTATAGAACAGCTATTGAAGAGGCTAAAATGGAATATGAAGTATATAGAAAACAGTAGTAATAAGTGTAAAGCTGCTTGGAATGTAATAAAAAATAATGTTATTCAGTCTTCTCAACAATTAAAATGTAATATACTGCCAGATACTTTTAATAAATTTGTATTAATTCAGTAAAAGATCTTCAAAACAAACTGACTAAGCCTAATGTTACAGCTGATGCTCAAGTTAGTAATAAACAAATAACACCTACTACTTTTAAATGTGATCTCATTTCAACACAAGAAATTTTAAATGCAGCAAACAGACTAAATAACTCTAATAGAAAAGACATTTACAACTTATCAAATAATACATTAAAAAAGATAGTTCAAACAATTGCTTCTCCTCTTGCTTTCTGCATAAACAACTGTTTTAAAGAAGGAATTTTCCCTGATCAATTAAACATTTCTCGAATCTGCCCAATATATGAAAAGGGACTCATTAATTCTGCGGAAAGCTACGGCCCAATTTCAATTTAACCAATTATATCTAAACTAATAGAAATAATTGTATATGACCAATTCCGTCAATTTCTTGAAATAAATAACTTTTTTAGTATTGAACAGTTCGGCTTTAGAAGACGAAAGTCTACATTAGACAATATGGATAAGTTACTGCTTATCTTTTAGCATTTAAAAATAAGGCCTTTGCTCAGGCTACAATCCATACCTGAGCAAGGTCTTTGATTGTGTCGATCACAGTAACCTTTTATGTAAATTAAAGTATTAAATTTCCTCATTAAAAATTTTTGAATCATAATCATACCTTCAAAATAAAAGGCAAAGGGTTTTAGTTAAGATCTTTATTCACAAGAATTAAAAGTTAGATATGGTGTCTCACAAGGATCAGTGCTGGGACCACTCATTTTCTTAATATCAATTAATGACCTCCAAGATTATCTTCAGGCAAATACCATTTTATATGCGGATGACACCACTCTTGTAAACTCTTCTCTTAAACTTAATGAACTAGAACGTTTGACCGAGAATGCACTCCAAGATGCTAATGAGTGGCTCAATGTTAACGGGTTTATCTTAAATAAAGAAAAAAAAACACAAAAAATTATTTTTAGTCTGAAACATAATGTTCAAAGTTTTTATGACCCAGGATGTTTTGACGCAGTCAAGTTTTTGGGAATTTTCTTTGATAAACCTCTGTCTTGGAGTCATCATATTGATTTCATTACGCCAAGATTAGTGCGAGTTATTTATTTTCTGAGAGGACTAAAAACTAAAATTCAAAAATCCTATATTAGAACTGCTTACTTCGCATATTTCCAATCTGCAATCCGATATAGCCTAATACTTTGGGGTAATTGTGGCAGAGTTCAAGAAATCTTACTACAGTAGACTCTCTGTTATCCGAGGTAATTGGGAACGGGACCACCTCGGACACATAAAAACTCAGATAATACGGAGGTTATGTTACAAATATTGTAAAAGCCATGAAAAAAGTACAAAACTAGTTTATTACAAGAAAAAAACATAAAATTATGTAAATTTAGTTACAATCCTGCACAATTGTACAGTCATGTTAAAAAAGTAGGAACATCAAGTTACGTCTTTTAACCCTCCAGGTGCTGACATCGCGCAGCGCGATGTCAGCGCTAGCCGTTATGGTGCTGACATCGCGCAGTAGGACGTTAGGTACGCGATCTATTTAAAACGCACTAGTGGCTATAAACGACTGAATATTACAAAGTATTTTATATAGTTTTGAAGTAGAAGAAACGCGGAACATATTATACTCTATTGCATCAAGACTGACGCTATACAACAGTTGTTTAGAAATCAGTTGCTCAGTGTATTGCCGCTTGGTGTTTGTTTACATTGTAAGTTTGTTATTGTATTCTTTCTATTATTGTTGTTTTATTTTGTGTTTTATTGTATTCTATTATTGTTGTTTTATTTTGTGTTTTATTGTATTTTATCATAAAAATTAGTGAATTAAGTAGGTCTAGTGTAATAAGAAATGTGTTAGACGAACTAAATGAACAATCAGACATTGAGAGTGAAGTTGACTCTGAGTAAATCAACTTGTCATTGCTCCAGAATGTAAATTTTTGTACATAAGATATATTTTTTAATTAATTATTTTGGTTTTTTATTGATTGTCATTGTTATATTTTGTGAACTGAAAACATTTTGTATTGTAAAAGTGAAATAACCCTACATGTTACAATGAAATGTGTAACTTGTCATGAATTAGTGATTTTTTATGTGGGACAATTTTCCATTTTTTACTCAAACTGAATGAGTCCAAGAAGATAACCTATAACATGTATATATTTTTGTGTTTATTATTAAGTTTTCTACAATGTGTATATCTTGGATTTTCAATTTTATGTCTTTGGTGAAATGATATATGAACTCAAAGTGAAAAAATTTAAAAAGAATTGTCTTCTTTGTAAAGAATAACATCCAGCAGTAGTTTACCATGAAAAGGCAATTCCTGTATAAGTATTTTTTCTTATTCTATGGTTTTTTCTGAAAATAATGATATGTAATATGTACCATTTTCATTAGGTTTGCAGTATTTAAAAAAATATTTTATATACAGTTGCAAACATGCTGAAAAACGCCTAGCAATCAAGAAAGTTCAACTCAGCACCTGGAGGGTTAAAAGTTGTATTAGCGCAAGATGACAAGAAGTAGGGAATAAGTAATCCGTTTTAAAAGTCTACAACAGTCGGTATGGTAAAACACTACAATAATAGAATATAATAGTACAAATGTAATGTCCGTAGGCAGCATTGTGGATGAGCAATTTCCTCTAACGTTATATTTGTTGAGGTTTATTTAAATAAAAATGAAACCTTTCTTATTTATTTTATCTACGGTCCACGTTAGTATTTGCATCTTGGTTTTAAGTGCAGGTTACCGTTCAGTCAGATTACCGAACGAAATTATCGTATTTATCCTGTCATTTAACGCAATCTGCTTAACTCTCTTAATAGTGCAGGGAACCATTCAACATTTTAAAGGAACAAAATTATCGTATCAATCCCACATTTGTCGTACACATTGGCGATGAAAACACTGATAAATTCATCATTTCAATTTCGTTATAAGCAACTGTCAACCATTTACCACTTATTTATAAACACTTGAATAAAATATTGAACAATAACAGAAAAACAATAAATTACAACAATATTTCCAATACTCCATTGTAAAATCACGAAAGTCAACACACTAAAACAACCATGTTTAGTGCGACAGCAGTCAGCTAAGCCGATGGTGGTGATGTGTCATGAGTGAATGCGTTTTGGTGGGAAAATTATTGTTATAGTTGGGTACAATATCATAAATACGTCTCGTGACGGCCCTGTAGCGCCTTCAACCTAGCACCAACAGCCAATAGAGACACTTATTACTTGTCAAATGATTATATGATGTGTCACGCTATAGTTTTCCTTTTATTAATAGCTTTATGTTTATTTTTCATCATCTGATGACTAGCTCGGTTAACCTGTAGGCTCGGTTAATTGGGGCTTAGATTACCGAGATTCTACTGTACTTCAAAAGAAAGCAATAAGAGTAGTAACCAATTCAGAAGCCTAGAGCATTGCAAACCTTTATTTATTAAACTAGAAATACAAACTATTGTTAATCTATATATTTTTGACCTCACTTGCTATGCACTCAAAAATAAGAAAAATTATAAATATTTTTCAGATAATCACAATTATAATACAAGCAAAAAAGATAATGTAGTAATAAGTTATACCAGGCTGAGTAAAACTATTAATTAGTATATTGGAGAGATAGGACATCAGCAAATTTACCTTAGAAGACAAATTCACTAACACCAGAGTAGTAGTAACATACACAAAATAAACACATAATCTCACAAATTTGCAATGCCACTGGCATTTTCTTCAGGTGAGTAGAGAGAGAGAGAGAGAGACTCAACTATAAGTTTGTTGATGTCCAATATACTAATTCCTTAAAACAATTTAAGAATAGGTTTTATAAATGGTAGCTTGTTAACCCATTTTATAATATCAATGAATTTTGTATTCTAAATAATATTGATTTTAAGAAGGGATTATAAAATTTTAATCAAAACAACATTCAGAAGATGTTCATCTGAATCTATAGAATTCTATGTATAGTGTATACATTATGTATTTGACACAGCTTTAAGCTTTGATTTGATTTTGTCGATGCTTACTTGTTATGACATTAAAGATTATTATTATCACTTGAAAGCAATGCATGAAAAATTTGAATTTGGTAGAGTTTTTTGCATAATCGAATATCTCACTTTTTCAATGTCTTCTTTGTCAGGAGTCCTGGGTGAAATGCTTAGCTGTTCTGACACAAATCATATATACTCTTATTTCTCATCCAAATTCCCATTGCTTTGACAGGTTGTTCCCTCTTAAAATAATGAAAATTATAAGACATGTTCTGTTATGAAAAAAATTAATTATGACTTAAGTCTTCATGAAACCATGTAATGTCTCTCTACTTCAAAACCAAGGATTTTAACTGCTCTCACCCCTCTAGAATCACATATTATATTTAAATTATATTTAAATATATAATTATATATATTATTTTATATTTATTATATTATATTAACACATTTATTTTTTATTATATTTTATTTAACACATTATATTTTATTAACACATATATTATATTTAAATCTGCATATAGGAACGAAATTAGGAAACTGAAATCAGAGACAGTCGAAAATAAGATAAAGTCTTCCAATAACAAACCTATGGCATTCTAGGACGTACTAAGAGCACATAAACTTAATGTTGCTAAAGTTGAACATATATCTCCACTTAACCGTAAGACTCGTGAAATAAGAAATGATCCATCTGTGGTTGGCAAAATGTTAAATAATTTTTTTTAACAGTGTAGCTGATGCAACCAATAATGTATTTCAAGTTGTTTGTATTCATAACAAGTTTCTGAATCTCTTTTATGACCCAAACTTCATATGAGGAAGTAGGAAATATTGGTATGTTAAAATCAAAACGTAGTTCTAGAATCGTTGGGATTCTCCCTGCCTTATTAAAACAGTGCTGATCTTTATTATTGTTAAGTTAAGGCCATCAGTTCATTGTTATATTGTTATATTGGTTGTTGTTATAGAAGTAGATCCTGTTGAGCTGAGACAGAGAAGACTGGCATACTTGGAGAACTCCGGAGCAGAAGTCAACACGTAGTCTCAGCCTGTCTTGCCTGTACTACAGGCTCGCTCACTAAACTCTTGTACAAATTGTTGTAGACTAACTCTGGTGTTCTGTTCTTAACTGTGGAGCAAGTAAGTGTGGTCAAACAGTCCAATGTGAGGGAAACCCTTGTAAATTAATATTTTTAACTATGTACAATAATTTAATTTGGTTAATAAATAATTGTTAATAAATTTTGCTTGTGATGTTTCTGAGTTTTATTTGCTAAAAATCCTATTCAATTAATTGTATAGTTTTTGTTAAGAATAAATTTTAGAAAGTGAATAGATTAAAACATATATTAAAAGCAAATTATAATATTGAATGGTTCATCTTTTTCTTTTCTTTTTTTTTTTTAACTTCACTCGCCAGTTGACATGGGCCTACAGGCCTGTGCGTCAACTTTATTCAACGAGTGAAGTACCGCCCGTTGGCTCAGTGGGGATTCAAACCTTGGACCTTGCCCTCCGCAGTCCGAAGCCTTAGCCACTGAGCCACCACGCCGGCAACCTTTGCACTTCCTTAGTTAACAAACACAAACCATTCTAATCCATGGTCCATTAAATATTTTTGTGAATCAAGATACCCTGACACTAAGTTTGAGTAATTAGTAAACCTTAATCAAGCAAGTGGTTCAATAAAAAAGACGATATTTCAAAACTACTGTAGATTAATACAAAAAGAACACTTTAAATAAAAATTTGGAAAATGTATGGCAAATCGTTAAAAACAATATATCCAATTAAACTTATCAATTAACTTAATTTACAACTTTTAAAAATGCTATAATATCATTTTACTTATTATGGCAATTTAAAAAAATTACTTATTAAGAAACCCCTTAAACAAATTAAAAAAATAAAAGAGGTGTGAAAAAAGAACTATGTGAGAAGCAAACTGTAGAGTCATAAGGACTCTAAAACTAACGTAGATATTAATAAAACAAAAAAAGAAGGAGGCTTAATTGGGGGAGGGAGATTGAATTATCAACCATCTTAAATTTATTGCCTATAAAACGAATGATAAACTTTTTAAGCTGATAGTTCACATATTTGTTAGATAAAATTATGTTTGATGTGTTTTTAAATTTGATTTTTAATTTTCCATCATTAGGTTTATCTTAAACATGTTTACGTAAAGTAAAATATATTTGCAAATTGGATAAAATGGTAAACAATTAATATTCACTATTCGATAGGGAACTTTTTAAAATTTAAATCGTCAAAATTGGTAAAACAAAGTGATGCAACGTTAAGTTTATACTTGGATACAAGTGTCGAAATTTGGATGAGATATAAGTTAAATTGAAGGATTGCGATGCATTACCCCAAACAAAGCTCATACAATTTGTATGCACTGACAGTATTAATGGCAGTATGTCTTCATACATTTTGTCTGACCAAAAATTTGCTCATAATAGATTTGCAGATTTGATTTTTTTTTTCTTGGAACAGCTTTTATTAGCATTTTAAGTGGCATAATTTTTTTACTTTATTTTTATCTATTGTTTTATTGCATTAGCATTGCTTTTGACGTTTTGAATTTACTATTCAGCGTATTCAACAACAATTGTATAAATGTAATCGGGATAAAAAGAAACAATTACTTACAGAAAAACAAAGAATTTACAGTATATGTATAATATGGGTGTGCAATGAATTGAAATGCTTAGAAAAATTGATGCAATTTGTCTAGTCAAAATCAGCAGAACTAGCCAAAATGTTGATGTATCGAAGGTATCACGTATGCATCGATAGTACCACAATGACCTCAACCTCAATGATTTTGGGTTTGAAACAGAAAGATGTAAAGTAAATTAAATAATAAATAACATAGTAAATGGTCATTCAGCGGAATTGTTTTAAAACACAGACATTTACTCTTTGTGAGGTCTGTGCACGTGCAATCAAGATTCACCATGAAGGGACATAATTAACCCTTTCGCTTCCGACGTCCGATATATCGGACGTCATGGTTTTTTCGAAAACTTCCAACGTCCGATATATCGGACGTCCGCGGAAAATTTTTTTTCAGTTACTTAAATTCGTCCGATTATCATGAAACTATAGCAACGTATGCATAAACATACAAGTTACACTAGAAATTAGGTTTTATCGTCTTTGGAATAATAACTTTAATTTTACGCATCTTTGAATTTGAACGTCTGTGACTTACAACTTGAGTTGTTGTTCTGAATCAGTAGTTTACTGCTAACCTTTAGCATATGTGTCCGTTTGATGTTAGCTGTGTTGCGTATTACTTTTAGTTGTTTTTAGAGTGTTTTATTTATTTCATAATTAGTATTTGCTTCTTTATAGTTTGTTTAGTGTTTATATCGAAGTGTAAATATGAGTAACGGTAGACGAAAACGAGAACGATCGCCCATTAGCGTTGAAATTGGGCGAAAATTCCAAACATGTTCATAAAAAAAATTCTACAACAGACATTTTTAAAGGTAAGACCATAAAAATTTGTAAGCATGTTAGCAACAAGATTATCTTTAAAATGTATATCTTGAAAATGTTCTTTTTCAATGATGTATTCAATGATGTATTCAATGTATTCTTGAAAAGATTTTTTTTGTGCACTGTAGGTTAGTTCAAACTACAAAAATAAAAAAAATTAAAAATTATTTATACATGTATATACATATAAATAAACATTTTTTAACTAATAAATATTACTTTATCAATTATATTTATAGAGAATTTAATGACAAAAAAAAAAACAAAACAAAAATCATTCAATTCCATTTATAAATAAAAAATATATAGCATATTTCTTAAAACAATGCATTTTCACCAAAAAGGACCTTGGAAGTCTTCGCAAATACCACATAACGGACGTCGGAAGCGAAAGGGTTAAGGAATAGATAAACGATAAGAGTCATAGACATACATACAGAAAAACTTTTTCTTGTCCTTAGCAAACAGATACTGATTGCCCCTCAATTTTAGGATGAAGAAATAAACTATTCATTTGCCTAAGTCTTGTAAATATATCAATAACCTAACTGCCCTTGCCACACGCTACTGTGGTTGTATCCTGCCCATCGTTTATAAATGCTCCCTTAACCCTCCTCACTTTTCCTTTCTCCCATGATTAATTAATCATTTCCCCATTACCTCCTGTTGGCATAGAGTGCACAGTTTTCAAAATTCCTTTGTCTGTTTGCCAACATCTGTTCTCAACCTCAGTCCATTAATAAAGTTATTTGTGGAATGTTAGGAAATTCACTTTGTAAACTGATGGATTGTACCTGAAATGCGAGACTATTATTTCCCTATCATATTGGTTTGTATTTTTTTAAAGAACGTTTCCTACGCTTCAGTAATTAAATTTCATTATTTAAAAAAAATTTATAATAAACTAGTTGTCAATGGATTGTGTGACCATTTCAAGAAGGAAATATAAAAGCAGATTTTTTATATATTATAAAGATTACGTTGCAGATAAGCTCTTCCTTTTGATAAATAGTACAACAAAGCACATAATATGATTCATATGATGCAATATAAAAGTTGAAACCGGATTGCTCTATTTTGTATGTGTACAGATTTTTACACTACAGTATAAAATGTGTAAAGTTTATGGATTACTTATATAACATATTTAACCAAATTTAACAATTATACTCATAGTGTTTTACATTTAAAATATATAAAATTACATATAAAATCTTGCTAGGTTATACTATACTTAAAAAAAAGACTTAAGACCTTTTTAGTTGATAAGTGTGTGATAAGTGATAGTTGATAAGTGATTCTGTGGATGAATATATTAAAAATGGTTAGAATAAGACTATTTTAATTTAACTTTAATTTTAGATCTAATTTATGACGCAAGCCATTGCATATTGTATTTGTTTCACGGCAATAAAGTATATTTGATTTGATTTGATTTATATAGTAGAGGCTTGTTTGGAAAAGCAAAACAATTAAAAATAGTGGTGTCTTCAAATTACTAATAGTTAAATCTAATAGAATTCTATATTTGTGGGCTATGGCTTATTCATGGTTATAAGTTTATAGGATCTTTACTTAATTCATATTTTTTTAACCAACACAACACTTCAGAAAATAATTCCTCCATCTGCAAGTCAAAATTAACTTAACTAGACACTGAAAAATTAGATATCAATCGTTCATTATTTTTTTAGCAAATCACATTATTTCTGAAATTATAATTTTAGTAAAATATGTAAATACTACTTAAAACAATTTACATGTAACATAAACTATTTTAATGGAAGCTACATCTCCATTAAATTATGTGAAACAATATATAATTTAGAAAATTTGAGGGTTGAAAATACAGTTATCAGGGAAGGCATGGAAATGGTTGAATATTTTAATAATATGTTTTTGAATACTGCAAAAAGTATAAATGTAAGTCCAAACTTAACTGATGCTGTTCGTTTTATTGGAAAAGGTGAGAGGCAAAATAAAATATTTTCTTTTAAACATGTATCAGCTATTCATGTACATAAAGTAATTAAGTCACTAAAAAACAAAATCTCTGCTGGCTGGGATGATATTCCGGTAAATTTAATCAGAAGTGCAGCCGATTATATCTGTCAACCGTTAAGTTATATAATCAATCAATGTTTTGACGAAGGTTTGTTTCCTTCTCAGTTTAAGTTTGCCATAGTAAAACCTTTATTTAAGAAAGGTGATAGGGAAGAACCAGGAAATTATCATCCTGTGTCTCTTCTGGTTGCATTTTCCAAAATATTTGAAAAAGTAGCATATAATCAAATTGTAAACTTCTTTGAAACCAATTTTATTTTTTCCAATAATCAATATGGCTTTAGGTCAACAAAAAGTACTAACAATGCAATAGGATATCTCATTGATCAAATTGTTCAGGGCTTGGATGGGTCACAGAGTACTGCTGCAGTATTCTGTGATTTGTCCAAGGCCTTTGATTGTGTATCTCATGACATTTTAATCGAAAAACTAAAATTCTACAATTTTTCTCAAAAAGCCCTAGACTGGATGGAATCATATTTTTGCAACAGAAAACAAAGAACAGTAATTGTTCACAAAATTAGGAAAGTATTTTCCCCTTGGCAGGAAATTAGGTGCGGTGTTCCTCAGGGTTCAACATTAGGACCTCTGTTGTTTTTGTTTTTTATAAATGACTTACCAATGAATATTGACTTAGTTTTATATGCTGATGACACTACTTCTATTGTTAAAGCCAAATCAAATCATTTACTTATTGAATCAATAAAAAATAATCTTGATCAGCTATTCATAAGATAAGATTATTTTAATTGGTCGGTAGCGTAGTTGGTTCAATCCCAGCTTCATGTGCTAAAGGTTCTCAGTTCGATCCCAATCAGAGTCAATACATTTTGAGAAGGATCAGCTGATAATCACCGGCTGTTCATTTGTCATTGGGCTATTAATTAATGACACTTTCTAAGGAATAAGTCGGCCTTAGTTTGTAACAATGACTACATTCGCTCATCTACACTCATCACACTCATTCGAAATCCATATTCGCCCATATCTTCACAATCGGCGTCTTACGAATAAATAAAATAAATAAATAAAACCATATATTAAACCATAAGGTTTAAATCCAATCCGAAACAAACATTAAAAAAATGTATCCTCTATGGAAGTCCAATTCCTGGTCTGATGTGATTAAGGCTCAGAAATAGCCACAAGACGCAAAAGAGAACTCCTTCGAAACTCGAAAAAACACGAAATCTCCTCTCTACACAACATCTGAACCCTGACCCCCACCCATACACATACAGTGGTATTGACCCACCCGCCCACCCATACACATACAGTGGTATTGACCCACCCGCCCGCCCATACACGTACAGTGGTATTGAGCCACCCGCCCACCCATACATGAACAGTGGTATTGACCCACCCCGCCCACCCATACACATACAGTGGTATTGACCCACCCGCCCACCCATACACATACAGTGATATTGACCCACCCGCCCACCTATACACTTACAGTGGTATTGACCCACCCACCCACCCATACACGTTCAGTAGTATTGTCCCAACCGCCCACCCATACACGTACAGTGGTATTGACCCGCCCGCCCACCCATACACGTACAGTGGTATTGACCCAACCGCCCACCTATACACGTACAGTGGTATTGACCCACCAGCCCACCTATACCCCATACAGGGGTATTGACCCACCCATACACGTACAGTGGTATTGACCCACCAGCCCACCCATACACGTACAGTGGTATTGACCCGCCCCTCCACCTATACACGTATAGTGATATTGACCCACCAGCCCACCCGTACACATACAGTGGTATTGACCCACCCGCCCACCCATACACATACAGTGGTATTGACCCACCCACCCACCCATACACGTACAGTGGTATTGACCCGCCCGCCCACCCATATCCATACAGTTGTGATAATGATATAATGATAATGATAATAACCTAACCACCCATACACTTACGGTGGTATCAACCCACCCGTACAGTGGTATTGACCCACCCGCCCGCCCATACACATACAGTAGTATTGACCCAGCCGCCCGCCCATACACGTACAGTAGTATTGACCCAGCCGCCCGCCCGTAAACGTACAATAGTATTGACTATACGTTTCCTCTTGACATACGTACAGTGGCATTGACTATACAGCCAAGAATATACGTAGTGATATTAACCCACCCGCCCACCCATACACGTACAGTGGCACTGACCCACCCGCCCACCCATACACGTACAGTGGCACTGACCCACCCGCACGCCCATACACGTACAGTGGCACTGACCCACCCGCCCACTAATACACGTACATTGGCACTGACCCACCCGCCCACCCATACACGTACAGTGGTATTGTCCCACTCATACACGTATAGTGGTATAGACCATATAATTATTATATAAATAAGATGAGTTTATATAATAGTCTAAAGTAGTATTATATATTACTTTATAATACTTATGACAGCCATTCTGCAGAGATACACAAGTAATATAAATTCAAAGAGGTGTAAGTCTAAAATGAAGTAAATAACCAACTGGAGTAACATCATCAATAATCCACCCGCCCACCCATACACGTACGGTGGTATTGACCCACCCGCCCACCCAGTCACGTACGGTGGTATTGACCTACCCGCCCACTCATACACGTACGGTGGTAAAGACCCACCCGCCCACCCATACACGTACGGTGGTATTGACCGTGTGCCAATGTACGTGTATTAGTGGGCGGGTGGGTCAGTGCCACTGAACGTGTATGGGCGGGCGGGTGGGTCAGTGCCACTGTACGTGTATGGGTGGGCGGGTGGGTCAGTGCCACTGTACGTGTATGGGTGGGCGGGTGGGTCAGTGCCAATGTACGTGTATGGGTGGGCGGGTGGGTCAGTGCCACTGTACGTGTATGGGTGGGCGGGTGGGTCAGTGCCAATGTACGTGTATGGGTGGGCGGGTGGGTCAGTGCCACTGTACGTGTATGGGTGGGCGGGTGGGTCAGTGCCAATGTACGTGTATTAGTGGGCGGGTGGGTCAGTGCCACTGTACGTGTATGGGCGGGCGGGTGGGTCAGTGCCAATGTACGTGTATGGGTGGGCGGGTGGGTCAGTGCCACTGTACGTGTATGGGTGGGCGGGTGGGTCAGTGCCAATGTACGTGTATTAGTGGGCGGGTGGGTCAGTGCCACTGTACGTGTATGGGCGGGCGGGTGGGTCAGTGCCACTGTACGTGTATGGGTGGGCGGGTGGGTCAGTGCCACTGTACGTGTATGGGTGGGCGGGTGGGAAATACACTATCTACTACTTCAATTTATAGGCACGCAAACAAGATTATTATGTTTTATTTAATGCTCATATATATAAATAATAATAATAAATAATTATAAAAAATAATAATAAAAAACAATAAACCCTTACTATATACATATATATATATATATATATATATATATATATATATATATACATATAGTTAAGGTAGAAGCAAGTACCACAGACGATTATCCTTATTAAGCTTGTAACAATATTTCCTTTAAACATACATTAAGATCTACCTAACTAAACTAACCCTACCTACACTAACATAACTAGGTAGTTAGGTTATTGTAGGTTAGAGTGATAGTGACCCGCCCGCCCACCCATACACGTACAGTTAGAGTGACCCACCCGCCCACCCATACACGTACAGTGAGAGTGTAAATTGTGTCGGGGCGGGTAAGTACCACTGTACGTGTATAACCCATCGTTATATCCACTTTTATTTCCATACTGAGAGCAAGGATGAGAACACACACACACACACACACACACCACTGCTATAGTTTTAAAATAGTTTGAAATAAATAAATGGGATTCATATTTAATTTATTTCTTTTGCCTCGAAATACGTACACCAGTACGTATGATATACGTACACCAGTACGTGTAGTGTTGACCCACCCACCCGCCCATACACGTACAGTGGTGTTGACCCACCCACCCGCCCATACACGTACAATGGTGTTAATGCAACTGTGTGTGTATGGGAGGGCGGGTGGGTCAATGCAACTGTGTGTGTATGGGAGGGCGGGTGGGTCAATGCAACTGTGTGTGTATGGGAGGGCGGGTGGGTCAATGCAACTGTGTGTGTATGGGAGGAATCTGTGCCAACAAACAATATGGGTGTGTGTATATAGGAATGTACCGTGTATATAGGAATACACGGTACATACGTGGAGGTATTTATATTATTATATAACCCACCTGCCCATCCATATACGTACAATGGTACTGACCCATCCACCCACCCATACACGTACAATGGTACTAACCCACCCGCCCACTCATACACGTACAGTGGAAACGGTAAGTACAATAAAAAAATCTTGCGATTCTCTATCACATGATAATTCAATAGACATTGATGTGCTGACCCACCCGCCCACCCATACACTTACAATGGTACTGACCCACCCGCCCACCCATACAGGTACAGTGATACTGACCCACCCGCCCACCCATACACGTACAGTGGTACTGACCCACCCCCCCCCCCCCACCCATACACGTACAGTGGTACTGACCCACCTGCCCACCCATACACGTACAGTGATACTGACCCACCCGTCCACCCATACACGTACAGTGATACTACTGTACGTATATGGGTGACCCACTCGCCACGTACATAATATTGACATGTACCATAAGGTTTAATATATAAGGTCCATTTATTAAACCATAAGGTTTAATGCAAATGGACTGGGACTGAACAGCTCAAAAACACAAATTATAAAATTTAATACTTACCAAAATAAAGGACCATTTGTTGATAAAATACTTTTTAGAAACCAAGAATTAGAAGTAACGTCGACATGCAGCTTTTTAGGAGTTCTTTTAGATAAAAATCTGTCATGGAAATTTTATATTGATAAATTACAGTATATAAAAGACTAAATACATGCTGTATTCAAATGTTGGTATTAAGGAACAGTGTTGTAATGGTATATTATTCACTATTCTACTCAGTAATTGGTTATGGCATATAATTTTGGGGTGAATCAACTGATTCAATGAGAATATTTAAAATTTTTAAGAATTTTAACATTTTCAAAAAAAAAAGAAATTCATGTGAAGAATTGTTGAAAGAACTTCAAATTTTAACAGTGCCTTCACTTTACATATACAAATGCCTTGTATACATAAAATTAAATTATAATAAATTGTTTAACGAACAGCATCAGCACAATTATAAAACAAGAAATAAAAATAATTTCCTGTTTCCAATACATAGGTTAGCTTTAACAGAGCATACCCCTCAGTATATGGGAATGAAGTTTTAAAATAAACTTCCCCAACAAATTAAATGTATTGGTGATTTAAAAAAGTCTAAATCTGAATTAAAAAGCTTTTTACTAGACAAAGCTTATTATAAAATAGAAAATTATTTAAATAATAGTTAGCAGATTTAAATAATACTTTTTTTTCATAAAAAAGTATTCTTTGAAAAAATGCCATTCTATTCTTCCATTCGTTTATACAACAAACTTCCAATAGAAATCCGTTCTGAACTGTCACCAGTAAAATTTAAAATTATAACTATTAATTATCTGTCCGAGCATTGTTTTTATAGTGTACAAGAGTACCTAGATTCTGATAAATAGTGACTATTCGATAATATTTTTGGAAAGTTTGAACTACTGTAACTTAGTTTTAATCTAGTTTTAAGCTTTGACCTGTTGACAATTTACCTACCATATTGATATTTATTTCATGTAAATGGTGTATGTAATGTAAATAAATAAATAAAAATAAATAAATTTTTATAGCTAACATATAGACAACTTTTTTTCTTTGTTTTGACAATTTTTGACAAATTTAAATGTATTAATACTTGATTTGCATACATTTCATGTATTAAGTTTAGTTTTAGTTTTAAGCCCTGACAATTTCACCTGTTTTCATCAGCAATTCTGGTTGTAAAAAGAAAATTTTATGTGAAAATAAAGAATTTGACTATTGACTATCTCAGCTAATATACATTGGTATGATTAAATGTTGTTAAATATTAACCAATAATCCTAATCCTGTGCACAACAATCATTTGCGGGTCTGGGCATGATGGACGGCTTTTATGGCCGGGTGATGTGTGATCAGCACTACGGGTTCTGTTCACTTTTATTCCAACTTTTTTGACTAGGATTTGCTACAAGTCGTAGCTACCCTTGCCTGACGATGCTGGTTCAACAATCGGAGTATACTTGATGGGCAAATTTCAAAATGCCTGGACAGGAATCGAACCTGTGATATCAGGCTCCGGAGGTGAGCACGTTAATCACTCAGCCACCAGAACGCCAAATATTAACCAATTCTTGAGTATAAGGAAACTTAGGAGTGAGATGATTCACAAAGCACAATAAAGCTACCATGGAATGTATATGTCGACTATCATCTTCCCTCCCCTTCAGGATATGAGCTCATGTACTGCCACTAAATATGTTGAACAAGTTACAAAATTGGGAGCTTATTTTTCCTTCAGAAGTCTCTAAATGCAACCTATGTTTGACCCATTCAGAGGAAACGTTTTTCTACAATGAGTCAAAACGCATATGGTCTGCTAATGTAGGACGTTAGGGGAATTCTGATTGCACTGGTCAAGTCTAAACTTGGTACAACATAATCCATCTTTAAAAAGTCAGAGAAAAATATGCATATATGAGCCCATGGAAACACCTAACTTTGACCTCCTGCATAGTATTTCCCATTAGTGATGTCAGGTCTTATAGTGTAAAAGTATTAGAAGCTGACTAGAACTATGTCAAGTATCGCATTCTATGTCAATTGCATCTATGATGGTCAAATGGCCTAAGCTATTACAACATGGGCAGGTGTAACTCTGAGGATTGAGGGTTTGAATCCTGAGGTTTACCAGTTGGTTTTTTATATGAGCTTTTTAAATATGGTACTTGTTTGTGGCTTAGTAATCGATGATGGAGCCCACCTTAAAACGTCTGGCATGATTTCTATTATATTGCTCTACTTGTTTTGCTGCTTTCAGTAATAATGTAAATGGAGGAAAAATTAATGTATTTTTCAAATGCCTAATTAAGGACAATACATACAACACACCACTATAAATGGACATGCAAAGGACTTATCGACAGCAAGAATGAAAATATGGCTATGGTATATGAAGAAAATTTGTACCATTCGGAGAGTTAAAACACAATTTTGGCAATTTCCATTGTGAAATGCATTAAAATATTTGAACTGATCTTTAGTATAGACTATTTCAAACTATTATTTAGAGTATTAGACACTAGAGTTGAAAAAACAGGCTTAGTGGTACTGGCCCACTCGCCCACCCATACAGGCTCAGTAGACCTACCCGCCCACCCATACAGGCTTATTGGTACTGGCCCACCCGCCCACCCATACAGGCTCAGTAGTACTGACCCACCCGCCCACCCATACAGGCTTAGTGGTACTGTGGTACTATACGTGTATGGGTTGTGTAACCCACCCGCCCACCCGTACACGTACCGTGGTACTACTATCACTGTACGTGTATGGGTGGGTGGGTCAATACCACCGTACCTGTACGGGTGGGTGGGTGGGTCACTATAACTGTACGTGTATGGGTGGGCAGGTGGGTCAATACCACCGTACCTGTATGGGTGGGCGGTTGGGTCAATATCACTGTACGTGTATGGGTGGGCGGGTGGGTCAATACCACCGTACCTGTACGGGTGGGTGGGTGGGTCACTATCACTGTACGTGTATGGGTGGGCGGGTGGGTATGTGTACTCTACTGTACGTGTAGAGGGGGTGGGTGGGTCAATACCAAAATACGTGTAAGGGTGGGCGGGTAGGTCAATACCACTGTACATGTATGGGTGGGCTGGTTGGTCAATACCACTGTAAGTGTAGAGGGGGGCGGGTGGGTCAATACCACTGTACGTGTAGAGGGGGTGGGTGGGTCAATACCAAAATACGTGTAAGGGTGGTCAGGTGAGTGGATACCACTGTACGTGTAGAGGTGGGTGGGTGGGTCAATATACTTCTATACGTGTAAGGGTGGTTGGATGGGTCAATACTACTATATGTGTAAGGGTGGGTGGGTGGGTCAATACCACTTCACGTGTATGGGTAGGCGGGTGGGTCAATTGGTCTTTCAAGAGAACTGTGTGATGGGTAGGTGGGCGGTCAATCAAGATTATTACGTGCTAGATAGGTTGGGGCTTATCAAGAGTCATTGTGTAAAGTAGGTAGGTTGTTCATGTGTTTTGGTGGTCTATCAAAGGTTTTATGTAATGGTTAAGTGGATGATCTAGCAAGAATAATGTGTAGGCGTGTGGTCCATTAAGAGTTGCGTGTGTTTGGTAGGTGGGTGGACTGTTAAGTCGTGCTTGTATGGTGTGTGGTTGGTTTTGTATGTTAAATAGGTGGTACATATAACGTCTTCTTTTTGTGGGTGGTCAAGTCATATGTTTGGTAGGTAGGTCGTTCATGAATATTGGGAGTTGTTTGTCAATCTAAGGTTTTATGTAATGGGTAGTTACGTAGTTTTAGTCTATCGAGAGTACTGTGTGTGTTGAGTAGGTGGGTGGTTGGTCAAGAGTGTTGAATGTTAAGTAGGTAGGTAGGTAGGTAGGTTGTTCATGTGTCCACTGCTTCCGTTTCCGGCGGCCATCTTGGATCCACTTCCGGTCGCCATCTTGGATCCAGTCACGTGACCGCTCTCGACCAATCAGAGGCCAGAAAAGTGGGTCTCGCTCTGCCCCTTATTGTCTACTGACGTCATATTGGACAAAAAAGTTCATTTTATATAGTATAATATGGAAAAAGACGCCATATTGGACAAAAAAAGTGTTCATAGTTCATAGGAAGGAACTAACTTCAACTCATTTTCTCCTTCAAGCAAATTGTTGGCCCTTTAACAATAATTCTTTTTACTGTAGCGAAGAATAGTATTCAACTAACTATATTTCATATTTTATAAAGAAGAGTTCCTGGCTTTTTTTTTACAAACCAAGAGCTTTATTCTTGGTTTGTTACTTAACATTTACTCTATTGGTAGTTAAAACAAGTGGAGGATCATTCCTTTGAGAATCCATGATTATTCTATCGGTATTTTATCCTGATTGGTTAATATTAACAATTGATGGTAAACTTTACCTCTTTTGTTCCGCCACCAATCTTCAGTTTTTTCTGACACTACCGGTTTCGGAGACTAATCTCCATCTTCAGGTGTCCATCACTGTCACTACACACTAAACCATAAACCGGTAGTGTCAGAAAAAACTGAAGATTGGTGGCGGAACAAAAGAGGTAAAGTTTACCATCAATTGTCCTTTGAGAATGTTATGTATTTAGGCTGTATGTTCTCGTCAATATTCATGTGTGTGTAGGAAGAAGGAGAATGTTTCATTAGCACCATCTGTTCAGAGGACATGTGGAAGGGTCCAAACAGAATAGTTTTTGCAAAGTAATCCTAATTGCCATAATGGAGAGTTTTAAGATTTGATAGCCAGTTGATTTTTGCTAGTTGAAGAAAAAATATCTTTGAGATTTTATCGAAATTGTGTGTGTAATAATTTTCAGTATATACTATGACTAGCTGTTTACCAATGCCTTGCTACAGGATTAACATATAAACAGTAATGTTTTAGTTTATTTAAAATGTCAATAAGTCTATTTCAAGTGTTCATTTTATTTCTTTTTATCTAACAGCTGATGGTGGCAAATAAATAAAGTAACACCATTAAATTACCATTGAAACTTTAGAGGCTACTTGGGTGGAGCCAGTGGCCTCGCCTGGGCACTCTTCCTTAAGCCCTATTGTGGAACTTAACCTGCAGCTTCTCCAAGAAGTGTGGTACAGCACCGTTTATGGATCGCAGCCTGCATACCAACCCCATCATTCGCTACGCTCGTGAAGGGAGCTCAGCCTATGGCCTCACCTGGGAATTATGCTATTAGTCCCTTTATGGAACTCGGCCTCATCAAGACATTTGCTGCAGCCTCATTTGTGGAACGGCCTCGTCAAGACACTGCTACATTCTCATTTTGCCTTCTGCTTTGTGAGGAACCTCAGTCTATGGCCTCTTCAGGATACTTGGCCTGTTTTACCATGATTTTTTTATTTTTGGGGCAGTGGAGCGTATAAACAAAATCTTTTCTAAAATCTGATGGCATATTAATCAAGAGAAGAATACCTTTAATTTGATAACCCACTTGAGTATGTTAGTTTTTTGGATATGTTAGTCAATACCACTGTACGTGTATGGACGGGCGGGTGGGTCAATACCTCTGTACGTGTATGGGTGGGCAGGTGGGTCAATACCACTATACGTGTATGGGCGGGCAGGAGAGTCAATACCACTGTACGTGTATGGGCGGGCGGGTGGGTCAATACCACTGTATGTGTATGGGTGGGCTAATACAGTGTTACATTGATCATATCAGAGATATTTACAATTTCATGGGGGTTTCATTTATGATATGAACCGCCACTGCTTTAGCATCTTTGATGTTCAATACCAACTCTAGAATCATTTTATAAAATAGTAACCTCTTTAATACATTGTTTTTAACTTTTATTGTATGCATGCTCCTTTAGTTAACAGGTGCTTTTGAAAAACAGTCCAAAACCTTGGATTAAAACAGTAATTTCTCATTGATTTGAAAACGAGATCCAGATTACCTTAATGTCTTAAACAGAAATCATTCTTACCCATCTCTGTTGTGCAGAATGTTGAAAAACTTTCGGGTTTGGTAAACTGACTTTTCACATCCTTCATATGTTCATCTGAATTACTTAGGAACCGTGCCTAAATTACGTAACGCTAAAATAAAACTTTACTCATTTTTTTAGTTTTCAGGCAAATTTTTGTTTTTCGAGGAACAACGCCAATAAACGTTCTCTACCAAAATACATACATACATACATACATATCCTGTCCCGTTCCGATTATCTTCGGGTCTGGGTATTCACTAGGCCTCTCCATCTTCTTCTGTCCCTCCACAATTCTTCTTCCTCCACATACCCCCATTGTATACCTCTTGCTTCCACATCCCGTTTCACCTCGTCGATCCACCTTCTTCTGGGTCTTCCTCCAGGTCTTCTTCCATTCATTTGGATTTCACTCATCCTTGGGATTCTTACATCTTCCATTCTTTTTACGTGGCCGAACCATCTCAATCTCGACTTCTCTACTTTTTCTCTCAAACTTTCTTCAACTATTCCTCTTCTCAGCTCTTCATTTCTCATTCTGTCTAATCTTGTTTTACCTTTAATCCCTCTTATAAACTTCATTTTCCCTGCCTGCACCCTACTCCATTCCCTCTCCGTTATATTCCAAACTTCTGCACCATAGGTAACTATCGGTGTATAGTACGTTTTGTACATGGTAACTTTAGCTTTCTTTGGTATATCCTTATCCCATACTAGATGTCTAATACTTTGGTAAAATCCTGCCCCTTTCCCCAGTCTCGCCGTCACCTCTTGCGCCATTCTTCCATCATTTGAAAACACCGTACCTAAATATGTAAAATTTTCGACCAACTTAAGCGGCTTCTCTTCTACTTTTAAAGGTCTTTCCAGCTCCCCATCTCTTCCAATCACCATCACTTCACTCTTTTCCTTACTTATTCGTAGTCCTCTCACTCTCATAACCTCTGTCCATTTATCCAATTGTCTTTGTAACTCTTCTTCATTTCTACCCCATAACATTACGTCATCCGCAAACATCATAGTTCCCACATTTCCTCTAACATCTTTAATTTCTCTCCACATTATCTCCATCACCACATTAAACAATACTGGTGACAAAACGCTTCCCTGTTTCACTCCTTTCCTTATATCAAACCATCTGGTATACCCTGCAACCGTCCTAACTCGACATTTGTGGATTCTATACAATTCCTTTATCCATAATGTACTTTTCTTCCAGACCAATGCATCTTAAGCTATTCCAAATGGCACTTCTTTTTACTGAGTCATATGCCTTTTCAATATCTATAAAAACACAAATTATTTTCTGATCAAATTCCCAATGCTTTTCTATTATCTGTCTTACTGCAAAAATTAAATCCACTGTACTTCTATTTCTCCGAAAACCATGTTGTTCCTCGCTTAACTGATCTTCAATGTAATTTCCTACTCTATTTAAAATCACCTTTTCAAAAATCTTTGCCACTTGACACATTAATGTTATCCCTCTATAGTTTTTACATCTCTTCCTACTACCTTTCTTAAACAAAGTCACTAGGCCTATGTCTCCTCTTCCCCACTCTTCTGGCATTCTACCCTCCTTCAAAACACACATAAATAACCTTTTCAACCAATGTAACCCTATAGGGCCTAATGCTTTAATCATATTAACTGTGACTTCATCTGGTCCGGCTGATTTATTATTCTTCATCCCCTTCACTGCATTTTCGATCTCATCCCATGTCATCTCTCCTAATTCCAACAATTTGCTATCGTTTCGTAATTCCTCTCTCTCATCTCTTCTTAGTCCCGAATTTAATAGATCTTCAAAGTAGTCTCTCCATAATTTTCTAATATCCTCTCCATTTTCAATCAGCCTTCCATTTTCGTCTTCCATGTGTTTCGCACTTTCTGTCGATCTCTTCTTGTTTTTCATCATTTTATAAAACATCTTCTTATTACTTTCCATATCTGTTTCTAGTTTGTTAGTAAACCATTCCCACGACTTCCTTTTCTCTTCTTTAATAATCTTGCTACATTCACGCCTCTTTTCATTATATGACTGTTTGTCCTCTTGATTCCTACTCTTCCACCATTTCCTAAATGCTACATTCTTTTCTCTTACCGCCTCTATTGTTCTTTTATTCCACCAGTCTGTTGTCTTTTCTTTCTTCTTACCCCTTGTTCTTCCACACACTTCTTCAGCTGATCCTACCAATACTTTTTTAAAATTGTTCAATTCTGCTTCAACGTTACCAGTTTCATTTTTTGGTAATTTCTTTCCTACCAACCCTTGAAATTTCTCTAACTCTTCTTTCTGTTGTAACTTCCAGACTTTTATCCTAGTAATTCCGCCTTTTAACTCCTTTGAACTACTAACCCATTTGAAGGTTCCTACTAACAATCTGTGATCTCCTTCCATGTTTACGCTTGGTATCACTTTTACATCGGTCAACTTTTCTCCCCAAAGCTTATCTACAATCACGTAATCAATGACACTTTTTTGATTTCCATCCCAGCTATATCTTGTGACAACATGACTCTCCCTTTTTTGGAATCTACTGTTTCCTATCGCTAAACCATTTCTTGTACACAAGTCCAACAACCGTTCGCCTTCTCCATCCCGTGGTCCATATCCAAAAGCCCCCAACACCTCTTCATATCCTCTCCTATCCCTACCCACTTTAGCATTTAGATCTCCCATTAATATGTTAACATTTTCTAAATGCTCTTCTAATTCCACCTCAAAATCCTCTTTCTCTTGGCCTGGGCATCCCACTTGTGGTGCATACACTTGCATTATAACACACTTCTCTGTCTTCATTTTAATTGTCATACTGATCAATCTATCTGATACATACTTCACCTCCTCAATTCTTTCCTTAATTTTCTTATTTCCTATGAATGCAACACCATTCCTTCCTCTCCTATTTCCACTCCAAAAAAGTTTGTATCCATCACGTAATTCCTTCTCCCCACATCCTCTCCACTTTGTTTCACTCAAACCAAGCACATCTAAACTCCTATCCTTCCAAAATATAATGGTACATTCAGGTTTTTAGGAGATAAATACTTGTAGTTTGATGACCCTCTTTGAAGTTTTATTTTAGTATTACTCTTTTTTGGATTTCAGAGAATTTTTTTGTTTTTGGGGAATATATCCCTTATTATTTGCCCTTTATCAAATGTGATTGTATATTTTAATCCAGGAAAAAATACCTTTAATTTGATACTCCATTTGAGTGAATAACGTCAGTATTAAACAATTTTATGCTTTCAAAAAATTGTGATGAGTTTTTAAGCTGAAATTCAGATATAAGATGCACGTTTGCTATGTGTGCATAACTACCAAGTTTTGAACATTTTACTCAAGTTTTTTCCGAATTAGGTCATAAAAAACACCCTTTTTGTAATTGTTCCATAAGAATAACATGAAACTTTAAAGGTCAGTTGGGCGGAACCCTGAGCTTTGGAGGGCAAAAACATTTCTTAAGCACTTTAAGATGAACCTGTGTACAAAATGTCATGTCAATCCGTTCAGCGATTCCGAAGATTTTGAGATTAATGAGTGAGTGGTATTTCGATTATGTAGAATTTATATAAGATAAGTAATTGTGTCATTATAGATGCACAAGTATTGAATTAACATTAAATAATTATTATCTCCTTTGTTTACCTTTAATTTGATACCCCACTTGGGTATGTTAGTTTAACTTGAAGACCTTTAATTTGATACCCCACTTGGGTATGTTAGTTTAACTTGAAGACCTTTAATTTGATACCCCACTTGGGTATGTTAGTTTAACTTGAAGACCTTTAATTTGATACCCCACTTGGGTATGTTAGTTTAACTTGAAGACCTTTAATTTGATACCCCACTTGGGTATGTTAGTTTAACTTGAAGACCTTTAATTTGATACCCCACTTAAGTGTGTTAGTTTAACTTTACTCATTTTTTAGTTTTCGGGCAACTTTTTGTTTTTCGAGGAACAACACCAATAAACCTTCTATACCAAAATATAATGGTATATTCAGGGTTTTAAGAGATAAATACTTGTAGTTTGATGACCATCTTTGAAGTTTTATTTTAGTATTACTCTTTTTTTGGATTTCAGAGAATCTTTTTGTTTTTGGGGAATATAGCCCTTATTAATTGCCCTTTATCAAATGTGATTGTATATTTTAATCCAGGAAAAATGCCTTTAATTTGATACTCCATTTGAGTGAATAATGCCTTTAATGTGATACTCCATTTGAGTGAATAACGTCAGTATTAAACAATTTTACGCTTTCAAAAAATTGTGATGAGTTTTTAAGCTGAAATTCAGATATAAGATGCACGTTTGCTATGTGTGCATAACTACCAAGTTTTGAACATTTTACTCGAGTTTTTTTCCGAATTAGGTCATAAAAAACACCCTTTTTGTAATTTTTCCATAAGAATAACATGAAACTTTAAAGGGCCAGT
>JAQJVL010004759.1:0-41476 GCA_035578905.1 Stictocephala bisonia
CGAATCAATACAGTCCATTGTTACGAGGAACGTTTATGTAATTGATGACAGTTATAAGATATGACCGTAGAAACCTATTCTGACTTTAAAACATATCTCAAGTTGATTGGTTTCTGGTAGATATGAATGGTCCATTAACTGGGAAGCAAGTCGAATAGATAGTTTTTTTTGATTAAAATCACCCAGCAAGATGTCGGTTATTAAAAAAAAAAAAAAATGGGGATATTTTGATTATATAGATAATTTTAGCTCTCGATAAAATTGACACGTGGTATGTAAAACCATATACACTTTAAATATTTTTTTATTACATTACTGATATAAATAATTAGCCACAAAAATTACCATAAAGTACTATCTCAATCTTAACTTTTTGTTCTATTTGAAAATATATCAGACAAATGTAATAGTTAATGCTACAGTATATTAATAAATTTATACTGATGTAGATAAGGTTTTAAATGTCATGTATGCAATGTATAAGACTGCTTTTTGTTTAAATCAACATGTATTTCACTTAAATATTACACACTGTAGATTTAGCTAAATAAACAATACTTTAATTAAGCCTCACGTGGCTCCGTTGATTATAGTAAGGTACTTCTGCGTTAACTGTGTGGTGTAGCATCTGGCAAACATTTAACAGTGATTGTTAAGTAGAAATTGTTTTAGCAAGTGGTTTAATTTGAACGCATTAATACATTGTGCATTAAATAAATAGAAGTTTAAGCAAACATTAAATGTATAAAAACAATGTTTGCCAAGACATGATTCGTTGTTTATTTTATCTCAAACAATCCTAGAAAATTCGTAACAATAAACTTTATAAGATGATTTAGTATTAAAAATGAGGCCTTTCATGCAAAATACATAAAGATATGATTAATAGAAACTGACATAAGAATAAAATAATAAATATTTAGTTATTAATATTTTATCATTTGATTTTAGTCTAATGGTTTTGTCTTTGGCAACCAAATGCCTCATTTATTAAGCAATTAAACTAGTTGAATTACGAAGTTTGCACAAGTTAAATTTTTTTTGAAAATATTTAACTTTTGAAAATAATCATAGAAAATTTTATCAAATAATAAAGTTTTAAGATAGAACTATCGAGTAGCTTAAAAAACCAGATTTAAATGTCTGTAGTTAAATTCCTCATAAAAGACTAAATTTTACTTCCCATACTTCACAACACTTACAACTACTTGTCCAGTGAATTTAATTACACTATGATAATAAAATAATACGACGCTTGTTTTACATTTATATTAACACAATCGATTATTCATAGACTATTCATTATCATTAAACAGTCTCACTATCAATGAAATTAATAATTCCTGTAATTACATATTTATAATGTTTCCTCAGTCAATGGTCACAGGCATATTAACCAAAACATACTAATATTAGTCCTAGTGGCCTGTTTGAAAGTCGTATCTTCAGAATTGTTATAGCTAAACTACATAATTGATGAGGATCTCACACAAACGTAATATTCGGTAATAAACCATGGCTAGAATTTAACTAGGCGTTATGAAAATATTGGATATAATTGAACATAGAGTAACTTTGGTCTAGAAAAAATTAGTGTTGACTAAATGTAAGTATATAACGATCCTTATAATAGTATAATGTACATTACTGTATCTAGAAAATTAAAATAAGGAACTTTTATTTTATTAGGAACTCTCTGGGGGAGTGGGAGGTGATACAATTGTTTTAAAGTGTCATAAAAATGGTAAAATGGTTATAAGAGTAAAAAAATAGATATTTTAGTCTTATCATGTGAGGTTAAAAGTTATAAAATAGTAAATATATGAAATATTGTAAAAATGAGATTATTACATAGAAAAAATGATATTTGTTTTAATATTTGCTACCATCCCCCTAAGCAATGATTGCATGAAGTGTTGTTGTTTTAATATTTGCTACCATCCCCCTAAGCACTGATGAATGAAGTCTTGTTGTTTTAATATTTGCTAACTTCCCCCTAAGCAATGATTGCATGAAGTGTTGTTGTTGTTATATAGTCCAGTCAATAAATGACCCAAAATGAGGTGTAGAGTGCGTAAGCAGGTAACTAAGCGATTCCTTCAGAAACTTGTTCAGGGGGCTTAGGTTGTTAACATACCAAAAGTCCTGACTCCTAGGTGATGAGCGGGGGGGAGGAGGGGGGGCTAAAGGTACGAATTTTGGGTTTTTCGCTTATATCTTGAAAACGGTGCATCGGAGAGAAATATTTGAAGATAATAAAATGGAGTTCTTAAAATTATCTAAAACTTTTATATCATATGTTTTTTTCTAATTCCTAACCCTTTTCGAGCTATACCCTCGGAAAAAGTTGAAATTTACAAAAAAAATCAATTTACGTCAAAATATTCATAAACATTGCATCATATTGTCTAAACCTATTCATAAACTAAAAGTATGAATAGGAAAGAAGTTGTAGATTTTTAAATTCTCTTTTAGAATATATATACATATGCTGATTAATGTCCAACCCGCCTAAAGTTACAGCTATTTTAAAACTTGTATAGCATTTTGCAATTTTCAGAAAATTAGTTTGTATATCATATTCTTAACCCACAACCTTTGTTCGTGTATTTTGTTTAAATTACAGATAACAATATCAGCAATTTGTTAGTCAATTAAATTTAATATTGTTAGTCAATTAATTAACTTGATGCTGTTCGAGTTGGTAAAAGGGCTATGAAATCAATAGTTGACTTGACATTTGCAGACGTAAAGTTATCGCGCAAGGATCGGGCATTGCCAATATCTTCTGTCAGCTCATTGATAAAAGTTCACGATGAAAGGGTAGTAGTTACCCAACATTACTCTTTCAGCGGATATGTATAAGCAAACGATCAGATGAGGATTTGATGACATATTTTGAGTATGAGTTGGCCCCATTTCCCTTAGCACTGTTCAACGAAAGTGGCATGAGAAAGACAAACAAATCAGTGCTGTACAACTTGTTTGAGCCAACCAAGAAAGATATTCTTCTGCCTTAAATGAACATTGTAGTCGATGGAGGATTTCTACTCCACAGAGTTATTTGGCCAAAAGATGCATCAGTTGTGACTATTTGTAATAGTTATATCACCTACGTCGACCACCATTATCCTGGGACTACTCGCACTGTGGTGTTTGATGGGTACGCAAACACAGCCAATAGCACTAAATCACAAGAACAAATGCGTCGTTACAGACTAAACAGGTCAGCCGACATCAATTTGACGTGGGACACACAAATACCTGTTAAACAGGAAGACTTTTTATAAAATCCTACCAACAAAACTAACTTCATCTCCTTACTCGAGATAAAGCTGCAGGAGAAAGGGATACATACTCTTCAGGCTACCGATGACGCTGACATCCTAATCGTGAAGACTGCTGTTGAACAATCCACTCACAACTCTGTGGCTGTCGTTGGTGAGGATGTAGACCTTGCTGTCCTGTTGATTGCTTCCACTCCTGCGACCCGAGATATCTTTATGCTGAAACCCGGACGAGGGAAAACCAAAACAATAGTACTGTCCACCCAAGCAAGAGATGCAGCACCGTAGATTTGAACACATCTTGTTCCTTCATTCATTTACCGGATGTGACACAACTTCTGCTACTTTCAAGAGAAGCAAGGTGGGCTTCTTTAAATTGTACTTGGAGTCAGAAATCATCCAGCAAGCAGCAATGACATTTTCTAACCCCTCCTCTACTTACGACCAGGTTGAAAAGGCTGGGGAGATGTGCTTTCTGAAGTGGTATAAGGTGCCAAAAAAACAAACCTCCCTTTACCAGTACCGCTTCCAATCGTTTACGAGGTCAGTGGCAAATATGAAGCCTGAAATCAGCTCCCTACCTCCAACAGAGAATGCAGCTAAACAGCACTCTCGGCGAACCTACCACCAAGTGCAGCAGTGGCTTGGTAATGAGATGCCCCCTCAAGATTAGGGGGTGGAAACGTGTAGGAGACACCCTGGTGGCAATTACAATGGAAAATCTACCAGCACCAGAGGTTCTTCTGAAAACTATATTTTGCCGCTGCACCAAGGATTGTGTAATTGGAAAATGTGGCTGCCGAAAAGCGATGATCACCTGTTCTGCAGCGTGCCTCCACTGTCAAGGGAAGTGCCTGAACAGTGTGCCTGTTGACGATGAGGACGATGTAGAGCCCATTCAGCAAGAGCTACCCGCTACTGAGGAAGAAGATGCCATGGAAGAACAATCATTGCCTGGGCCCTCAAGTTCAAAGAGGATGAAAATTTGATTACTTTTAAAGTTGAGAGTAAAACATTAGGAATATATTGAGAACAATGGGGTTTACAATTATTATTGTATTGGTGTAACGAAACTATCTGTAGAATAAAGTGTGAAATTTGTCATCATCATTATTTTTTCTACTTTATTTAATAACTTGCTTATAAGTGGCCATATATGTTATTAGATGAACAAACAAAGGTTGTGGGTTAAGAATATGATATACAAACTAATTTTCTGAAAATTGCAAAATGCTATACAAGTTTTAAAATAGCTGTAACTTTAGGCGGGTTAGGACATTAATCAGCATATGTATATAAATTCTAAAAGGGAATTTAAAAATCTACAACTTCTTCCCTATTCGTACTTTTAGTTTATGAATAGGTTTAGACAATATGATGCAATGTTTATGAATATTTTGACGTAAATTGATTTTTTTTTTAATTTCAACTTTTTTCGAGGGTATAGCTCGAAAAGGGTTAGGAATTAGAAAAAAACATATGATATAAAAGTTTTAGATAATTTTAAGAACTCCATTTTATTATCTTCAAATATTTCTCTCCGATGCACCGTTTTCGAGATATAAGCGAAAAACCCAAAATTCGTACCTTTAGCCCCCCCTCCTCCCCTACGCTCATCACCTAGGAGTCAGGACTTTTGGTATGTCAACAACCTAAGCACCCTAAATAAGTTTCTGAAGGAATCGTTTAGTTACCTGCTCACGCACTCTACACTTCATTCCTTGACTGGACTAATAATATTTGCTACCATACCCTAAGCAATGTTGAATGAAGTCTTGTTGTTTTAATATCTGCTACCATCCCCCTAAGCACTGATGAATGAAGTCTTGTTGTTTTAATATTTGCTAACTTCCCCCTAAGCAATGATTGCATGAAGTCTTGTTGATATAATATTTGCTACCATCCCCCTAAGCAATGATTGCATGAAGTCTTGTTGATATAATATTTGCTGTCATCCCCCTAAGCAATGATTGCATGAAGTCTTGTTGTTATAGTATACAAGTAGTGAATAAGTACGGGTTCTGGCACCAGTTTAGTAGTTGTTTTCTGAGGGTAATAGACCCACTTTTTTTTCGGTTTTCCAAGATGGCGGTGGTCACGTGACCGGATCCAAGATGGCGACGCAGTGGTGCCAACCCCCGTGGGAATTTTCCCTCCCAAAATTTCCCTCCAAATTCCCAAATTTCCCTCACATTTCCCACATCATACTATACAAAATGCACTTTTTTTGTCCAATATGGCGTCTTTATACTATATAAAGTACAAAAGATGTCACCCGGATCCAAGATGGCGACCGGAAGTGGACCAGAAGTAGACCGGAAGTGGCCCGGAAGTGACCGGAAATGGACCGGAAGTGGACCGGAAGTGACAGGAAGTGGACCGGAAGTGACCGGGAGTGGGCCGGAAGTGACCGGAAGTGGACCGGACGTGACCGGAAGTGGACCGGAAGTGAACCGGAAGTGAACCGGAAGTGACCGGAAGTGGACCCAAGATGGCCGTCCGAAACGGAAGCAGTGGTTCCAACCCCCGTGGGAATTTTTCCCCTACAAAATTTCCCTCAAATTCCTAAATTTCCCTTACATTTCCCACACCATAATATATAAAATACACTCCTACCCTTTTCCCCGTTATACTATATAAAATGCTTTCATGTACTTCCATCGACCGTCGGCTACCTTCGATGCGATACACCTTCGATACACGTTGGCTGCTGGTCCGGCGCGCATGCGTGTTGTTACTCTACTCATATATACACTATAACAAATGCATTATGGCTGACGCGATCGCAGTGCACCTAGCGGCAATGTCGATCGATCACAGCGCACTTGGTGGCAATACCGATCACAACACCCCTAGCAGCAATACCGTGCTCTCAACCGCAGCGCCCCTAGCGACCACACTGGTGCGCAGGTGGTGCATGCGCAGGGACTTGCTACTCCGTGGCAATATACACTATAACAAATGTCGATTGCTCTCTGTGCAAATGCGCACCTAGTGGCAAAATTAAGCGCATGCTTTCGGAAACATGGCGCCTTCGGAAGGGAAGTCCTCTTCCGAAATTTCTCCCAAAGTCCCTCGTTATACTATATAAAATACACTCCTAACCTTTTCCCTGTTATACTATATAAAATGCATTCGTGTACTTCCGACGACTACCTACGATGCTCCCCTCGGCTACAGGTCTAGCGCGCATGCGCACCAATATGCTAAGCTCTGATTGGTTACCTCCTCACTTTACAGGTAATCTTTCTCACACGTACTGTTAGCCTACCTATTTAAATTAATTTTGAATGTTTTATAAATACACTATTAACATGTGCTCTTACCTTTGGGTACCCATCTACGGCTTCCTACCATCATTACCTACCTATACTTATCTATCTAATCACGGTTGTGTACGTACTTAACACTCTAGACAACCCTCAATACACGTTTTAATTAAAAATCAAGGGACAGCTATATTTAATACACTGTTAACCTTTTGGTCCTTTAACTCCCATCTACTTAACTTCATATCAAACACACCCGACACCCTTCAACTTAATACGCTAGCTTAACACTCTTACCAATGCCTAACCGGACTATCAAACTGTACTTACGAGGTCTACCGGTGGCCAGGCTTTATCAGTTCGTTACTACAAGCTTCACACTTTCCTTCATTAACTATAACAATTTCCTATTTTCACCCAACTTTGCGTACGTGTACATGTTACCTTGGTTACATTACTTACTTTCACTCACTTTTATTATCAATTCTGTGGACTCTCCCTTACCTCACTTCCTATCCAAAACTCATCAGTCCCACTACTAGCCTCACTTCCTGTCCTCAAAAATTCCTTCCTTTGTACTATAGTGACACTCAAGGACTAATTCACTATCATTTCACAAACCATATCTCACTACCTCTGCTCAGTGCACTGACAGTCCAATAAATAGTTCTCGCACACTTTTCTTATCGAAACCACTTCCATTACCACAATCATTGCTTTACATCTCGTGTCTTTTATTTGCACAATGTCTTTTAATAATCAATTAATTAACATTGTATATAGTCCCTTCTTCTCATTTTGAAAAACAGTACTACACAGGATGATGTAATCGGAGTTTCAAGTCTGCACAGGCGCGTGACTCATACAGCGGCTGCGAAACTCGGGTATAGGGCTCCAGGCGCCAGACTGGTTTTCATGTCTAGGCGCGGACCTAATTGCCCCCTCCCCCTCCCCCCTCGATCCCTATATAAACGACCAACACACTCAATCTGTCTCACTTCTGCTCTTGCGCTCGTACTGATCAGACGTGTCTTCACTTTGCTCCTACTCAATATTAAATACAATTATCTTGTAATTTATATTTTGACCTTTGTTCTTTGTGCGGTATTTTGAATTTGTTTCACCCCCTCCCCCCGATCCCTATATAAACGACCAACACATTCAATCTGTCTCACTTCTGCTCTTGCGCTCGTACTGATTAGACGTGTCTTCACTTTGCTCCTACTCAATATTAAATACAATTATCTTGTAATTTATATTTTGACCTTTGTTCTTTGTGCGGTATTTTGAATTTGTTTCACCCCCTCCCCCCCGATCCCTATATAAACGACCAACACATTCAATCTTTCTCACTTCTGCTCTTGCGTTCGTACTGATCAGACGTGTCTTCACTTTGCTCCTACTCATCATAAACACTTTAACTTTATTCTATTTTGGACACCGTTCTCTGTACGGTATTTCAAAGTAATAATCAATACTTTGTGCCCTTTGCTTTTCTTCCGATTTAATTTTGTTTAAAAGATGGAATCCTTTTCCATATACGACAACCTCGTCACCATTTCTCGTCGGTTCAATACCACAGGAACCGACCCCCTTACTGTTCTGACCGAACATAAAAACAAAATTATGTCTGAAATAAATAACCACCTAAACAGACTCGGAGGAGTTAAATGGTACATCACAGTCCAAATTAAATTTTCCAAAATTGTTAATAACGAAGAAATCACAACAACACCTTTCTTTCACGGCAAAACCCGTCCTTTGCTACCTTCTGATTCTCTAGATATGCAGTATTCCGAGGCCACCAACAAAATTTTAGAAAGCGTGGCTAAGTGGGTGATCCAGGGAAGTGGGTGGGTAATAGAAAACGTTTTACGACTTGATCTATTCATTGTTAAATTCCAACCTTTGTACGCCTCTTCCTATATACCCACTCCGAAAAAAATTGCCAACCCCAAACAAGGAATTGTAAATTTTAAAAATAACGACAATAAATGCTTCCTGTACTCTGTTCTTTCTCAACTGTACCCAGACCGACATAGACGCGTAAGCTATTTAAAAAAACTTGAAGATAAACTAAACATGTCTGGGATTAGCTACCCCGTCAAAATTTCCGATCTCGATAAATTTGAAAAATTAAATCCCACTTTATCAGTCAATGTATTCAGTTTTGAAAACGACGAAGTTTACCCTTTACGTATAACAAAAGAAAAATTTAGAGTCCAACACATAAACCTACTACTACTGACTACTGACACTACCTCCCACTACTGCCTGATCACTAACATGTCCCGACTTTTAGCTCACTTGACAAAAGTCAACCAAGCTTCATACTACTGTGACTACTGTCTACACAGATTTTCTTCCCAACTTCGACTTACCAACCACTTACCTTTGTGTTCACCACACGGTGCACAAAAAACTAGACTACCGACTGATGACGAAAAATACATGTCCTTTACAAACCACACACTATGCCACAAAGTACCATTCACCATATACTGTGACTTTGAGTCCTTCATTGTTCCGATCGACACAACACTGAATGACCCCACCACTTCACATACTACCAACACTGCCTATCACGTCCCCTCTGGCTTTTGCTACGTAATTATTGACAGTGACGGTAAACCAGTAAAACAACCTAAAGTCTATAGTGGCCCTGATGTTGTTGATACTCTTCTAAATTGTTTGATTGAGGAGTCTAAAGAGCTCTTACCTATTATTCATAAAAACATTCCGATTAATATGTCTCCACAAGACAAAATTATCTTCCAAAACGCTACCACTTGCCACCTTTGTAAAAAACCTTTAGACGGTGACAAAGTGGCCAACCATAATCACCTAACGGGCGAGTTCTTGGGACCCGCCCACAATTCATGCAATCTAAATTATAAAATCCCCGACCACATTCCAGTCTTTTTCCATAACCTCAGAGGTTATGACTGCCATCATCTTATCCAAGGGTTAGGTAAATTCAAAAAAGAAAAACTCTCATGTATCGCTACTACTAGCGAACGGTACATTTCAGTCACCCTTGGGTCACTACGATTATTGGAATCCTTACAGTTCCTAAACGCTTCTTTGGACACACTCGTCTCCAACCTAGTTACTGATGGGGTTTCCAAATTCCAAATTTTAGGGCAGTGTATGACCAATACTGAACTACTTCTACGCAAAGGCGTCTTTCCCTATTCTTACATGACCGATCAATCTAAATTCAATGATACTGAACTTCCTCCCAAGGAGGCGTTCTACAATGACTTGACTCAAACACACATATCCGACGATGACTACACACACGCACAAGCTGTATGGACTGCCTTTGGTATGACAACCTTGAAAGAGTACCATGACCTCTACCTACTAACAGACGTACTATTACTGGCTGACGTCTTTGAAAACTTTAGGACGACCAGTATGACATACTACGGGATTGACCCATGTAACGTATACTCTGCCCCCGGACTAGCATGGAATTCCATGCTAAAAATGACAGACGTAAAACTCGAACTACTTACAGACATTGACCAACACCTTTTTGTTGAGTCTGGGATCCGGGGCGGTGTCTCCATGATACCTAACCGGTACGCCCAGGCTAACAACCCATACCTACCCAACTTCGACAACACAAAACCCACTAATTACTTACTTTACCTAGACTGTAACAATTTGTACGGGACTAGTATGTCCGATAGACTCCTAGAGTCTGATTTTAAATGGATAAACCCACAAGAAATTGACTACAAAAGTACCCGACGACTCTGACATAGGTTACATTTTAGAAGTGGACCTGCACTACCCTGACCACTTACACGACTTACATTCCGACTTTCCACTGGCCCCCGAACGTAAAGTAGTGACAGACGATATGCTTTCCCCATACTGTAAGGACCTACTTGACGAACTGAACTATAAACCTACCAAGACCGAAAAACTACTAACTACTCTATATGACAAAACAAAATACGTTGTACACTACAGGACTCTAAAACTATACCTACAACTGGGACTTGTACTGACTAAAATCCACAGAGTTCTTAGCTTTAAACAGTCCGCCTGGCTTGCACCTTTCATCAACTTCAACACAGAAAAAAGAAAAGCAGCTAAAAATAATTTCGAAAAAGATTTCTTTAAATTAATGAATAACGTGACATATGGAAAGAGTTTGGAAAATGTTAGGTCGCGTATTGATTTTAAATTGGTCACCAACGAAAAGCAATTGGTCAAATGGACAGCTAGTCCCAGACTCAAAACATTCTTCGCATACAATAAAGATATCGCGGGATTGGCATTGAAAAAACAAACAATCTTTCAAACAGACCCATCTATGTCGGGTTCTCAGTATTGGAAATCTCAAAATTTATCATGTACAACTTTCATTATAATTGGGCAATAGCAAAGTACAGGAAAAACGTTAAGCTTTGCATGACCGATACCGATTCACTATTTTACAATGTATACACACCAGACGTCTACGCTGACATGAAAAACGAACTACACCTTTTCGACACGTCTGACTACCCACCTAGCCATCCGTGTTACAGCATTTCAAATAAAAAAGCGTTAGGAAAATTTAAAGACGAGTTAAATTCAAATCCAGCTAAAGAAATTATTGGCTTAAGAGCAAAGTGCTATTCCGTTTTAAATTCAGATCTGGAGGAAAAGAAAGTAGCCAAAGGCGTCCCCCGAGTAGCGATAAAGAAACAATTAAAACACGAGCAATATAAACAATGTCTTTTTCATCACGTCTTAAAAACAACATCATCTTTAAACATTAGAAGTGAAAAACACAACATATACACTCAGAACATTTCAAAATTATCACTTTCTCCATTCGACGACAAACGTTACGTTTTGGAAAACGGCATCGACACAGTAGCATACGGACATCACATCATCAACAAAAAACGAGCCTTAGAACACGACCACGACTACATCAATAAAAAACCAAAACTCACCCATAACTCAAACATAAACTTTGAAACATAAAAATTAATAAAAGAACAACTAAAAAGACAGAACGTCTTTCCAGAACCGTTAACCCTTACCTCCTTCCTTTCCCGCATCCTGTTCTTATTGTGTCACTTACATATGACACCAATTCCACTACATCGGAACTTTGCTAAACTTCTCTAAAATAACACTTTGAAAACATAATATTGTTCACGTCACAAAGGCGAAATATCAGCTTGCTTTTTACTATGGTTACTAACATGTCCGTAGAAACCCAATTTACAGCATTGAACGGGCTCGACCCAACCGTAGTGCAATGTGAAAACCTCATACTGGGTGAACCTTCTTCTTGATTACGGTAACTCCTACGCCAGGTAAGTAATGTTAAGTTAGTTCTGAGTAAACTCTTTTACCATCAACATTTAAAAAACAACCAATAAAGTAAATTCTGTTATAATATGAACACTTTTGTGAGCTTATATAACTTCAATTTATTAACAGCTATCTTCAGCTCTGAGTGATAGAATACCGTACCATCGAAGTGAGGACGGCCCAAACTCAATAAAAAATGTCCGACTGTTCTCCAAGGCAGCTGTAAAACACGTAATTCCTGAGGCAGTCCTGAAGCTTGGGGCTGGATTAACTTCGTAAGACCTTGAGTCGCAGTCCGGGCCCTCGTAAGGTACATGTATGATTGAATGGTTGGATAGTATCCATAGGTGAGGGAGAGAGGCTTACAAACAAGAAAAAACACAAAAACCTACTGTAAAAAAACAGAATCAAAATAATAAAAACAAATTTATAAATAAAAACCCCCTTGTAAGTCTGTACGTCACATTGAAAGGCTTCTCTAAGTAAAGTGATATCTTTACTTACTGAGGGACCCAAATAAAAAGTAAATAACTAAATAATACTGGGAGGTAGCATTTTGTTATGGAGTGGCTATCACCGTAACTTGTGATGGTTGGGACAAGTTACATTAAATTACCCGTGGGGGTTACCAGACCTCTATCGGGAGCGGCCCATGGGAATTGGGCAATGCCCTTACGTTTTGCCTTCAGCTTACTTGAGGGTAGTGAGGAATTAAACACTCACCGTGAAAGAAAACTGGTTAAATCAAAAACAAACACATTAAAGAGAGATTGAGAATCAAGAAGTACTGTATGGTACAACTTTCTAAAAGAAGAGTAAATTATGTCCAAAAGTAAGAAAAAATCAAAGATACATACAAATTTCAGAAAACTTTACATAAAAATGTAATTGTTGAAAAATGTCTCAAATCAATGAAGAACTACCAACATACTAGTCTCCAAATGCCTTAAAATTTAGTTAAAATCTCAATAAATAGGGATATTTACGTACAAAATATGTTATATTTCCCTAAAAGCATTTAAATTCAGTGTCATAACAATAATATTTGTCCTAAACATTTAAAATCCCTTTAAAATACTCTTATAGAACCTTTATAAACTTAGTTTGAGTTCAAAACAACATACAAAACTAATATAACACATGTAAATTAATTGTTTTACTTACATAATTTTCCAATTGACTCAAAACAGATGACAATAGGAATAAATTCTCTATAATTTTCACATTTTAAGTCTGGTTTTAACAAAACTCAGTACTAATGATTGTTTGCGTACTAAACAAATAAACGAATAGTTAGTTGAAATGTGTCTATTGTAGAAACTTTGACATTAACAATAAGAAAGTTTAGTTCCTTTTAGTTGTAATATACTCGATCAGAAAATGTATATACACCACCCTCAGAGACCCAAACACACACACATGAACAACCTACCTACCTACCTACAAACATTCATCACTCTTGACTTCCCATCTACCTACTCAACACACAAAAGACCAACCACACACTCTTTATACAAAACTCTTGGTTGGTCACCCATCAACTCATCATACATCACCTCTGATACATCATTCACTTGAACATTACATAAAACCTCAGATTGACAACGATCATTCATGGAAGACCTACCTACCAAACATACAACTTGACTGACCACCCACCTACACATCACACACAGTACTCTCGATAGATCACTTAACTACCTATTACATGAAGCCTCCGATTGACTCAAAATCCTAACATTCATGAACAACCAACCTCCCAAACATACGACTCAACCACCAACAAAAACAAGACTTCACGTATAACCACTCATTTAACATGCAAGACCAACCACACACCATACAATCATGACTTAACATGAACAACCCACCTACCACCTACGTAACATCCAACACTCTTGACTTACCACTCACATACTCAACACACAGATAGACTACATAACCAACCATTACATAAAACCCTAGATCGACACCTATCATTCATGGAAGACCTACCTACCAAACATACAACTTGATTGACCACCCACCTACACACCACACATTCATCTTGATAATCCATTCACCCTCCCATAAAAAGACTCTTGTCAGACTATTTACTGAACATACAAGACACCACACAATCTACACCAACCATCTACCTACTCAACACACAAAAGACCAACCACACACCCTACATATAAGACTCTTGGTTGGTCGCCCACCAACTCAACATACAACACCTCTGATACACCATTCACTTGAACATTACATAAAACCTTGGACTGACACCAATCATTCATGGTAGACCTACCTACCAAACATACAACTTGACCGACCACCCAGCTACACATCACACGCAGTACTCTCGATAGATCACTTAACTACCTATTACATGAAGCCTCCGATTGACTCACAATCCTAACATCCATGAACAACCAACCTTCCAAACATACGACTCGACCACCACAAAAAACAAGACTTCATGTATATCCACCCATTTAACATACAAGACCAACCACACACCATACAATCATGAATTAATATGAACAACACACCTACCACCTACGTAACATCCAACACTCTTGACTTACCACTCACCTACTCAACACACAGACTTCGTAACCAACCATTACATAAAACCGTAGATCGACACCCAACATTCATGGATGACCTACCTACTATACACACGACTTGACCACCTCCCCAAAGCACATGACTTTCGAAGGACCACCTACCAAACATACAAGAACAACCACACAACATAGAGGCATGACCTAACAGTCAACCCACCTACTCAACATATAACACCTCTGATACACCATCCACTTGAACATTACTCACCTGTGATAGACCACCCACTAATCAACACACATGAACAACCTACCTACTCAACATTCTACACTCTTGACTAACCATCCACCTACTCAACACACACAGTACTCTCTATAGACTACATAACTACCCATTTACATAAAACCTTAGATTGACTCAATACATTCATGGATGACCTACCTACCAAACATTCGACTTGACCACCTTTCCAAAGCATAAGACTTTTAAAGGACCACCAACCATACATACAAGAACAACTACACACCATACAGGTATGACCTAACAGTCCACCCATCCACTTGAACATTACTCTCCTGTGATAGTCCATCCACTTAACCAACACACATGACTCTTAATAGACCAATCCACCAACCTCTACACACACAATTCCTTAGGACACACCCTACACCCACCACTCATCCTACAGACAAAACTCCTAGAGAACTACCCATTCACCACAAAAACACTTTTGCTTCATATAATCATGTTTTAAAATAACATTATTACACTATAAGATAGGTTTAATATAGCTAAAGACCTAAAATGTTTCATAAAATTCTGTTTTGTCTAGATATACGAGAGCCGTTGATGGAAAACATCCAAACTAAACATAGAAAATAAGAATCAGCTAATAGTTTAATAGAAATTCTGCTATACAACTAAAAATACGAAAGAAAGTTAGGTTTAAAAACAATGAACGTAGAAAAAGTTGGGTTTAAAAAAATGAACATAGAAAAAGTTAGGTTTAAAAAAATTAAACATAGAAAAAGTTAGGTTAGCAAACATTAGAAAAGTTCAGTTAAAATTGACTTTTAACTGAACTTTTCGGAAAAGTAAGGATAGCAATCAACCTTTCGGTTGATTGTTAGACTTACTTTTCTGATGTTTGCTAACCTAACTTTTTCTATGTTTATTTTTTTAAGCCTAACTTTTTCTATGTTCATTTTTTTTAAACCCAACTTTTTCTATGTTCATTGTTTTTAAACCTAACTTTCTCTCGTATTTTTAGTTGTATAGCAGAATTTCTATTAAACTATTAGCTGATTCTTATTTTCTATGTTTAGTTTGGATGTTTTCCATCAACGGCTCTCGTATATCTAGACAAAACAGAATTTTATGAAACATTTTAGGTCTTTAGCTATATTAAACCTATCTTATAGTGTAATAATGTTATTTTAAAACATGATTATATGAAGCAAAAGTGTTTTTGTGGTGAATGGGTAGTTCTCTAGGAGTTTTGTCTGTAGGATGAGTGGTGGGTGTAGGGTGTGTCCTAAGGAATTGTGTGTGTAGAGGTTGGTGGATTGGTCTATTAAGAGTCATGTGTGTTGGTTAAGTGGATGGACTATCACAGGAGAGTAATGTTCAAGTGGATGGGTGGACTGTTAGGTCATACCTGTATGGTGTGTAGTTGTTCTTGTATGTATGGTTGGTGGTCCTTTAAAAGTCTTATGCTTTGGAAAGGTGGTCAAGTCGAATGTTTGGTAGGTAGGTCATCCATGAATGTATTGAGTCAATCTAAGGTTTTATGTAAATGGGTAGTTATGTAGTCTATAGAGAGTACTGTGTGTGTTGAGTAGGTGGATGGTTAGTCAAGAGTGTAGAATGTTGAGTAGGTAGGTTGTTCATGTGTGTTGATTAGTGGGTGGTCTATCACAGGTGAGTAATGTTCAAGTGGATGGTGTATCAGAGGTGTTATATGTTGAGTAGGTGGGTTGACTGTTAGGTCATGCCTCTATGTTGTGTGGTTGTTCTTGTATGTTTGGTAGGTGGTCCTTCGAAAGTCATGTGCTTTGGGGAGGTGGTCAAGTCGTGTGTATAGTAGGTAGGTCATCCATGAATGTTGGGTGTCGATCTACGGTTTTATGTAATGGTTGGTTACGAAGTCTGTGTGTTGAGTAGGTGAGTGGTAAGTCAAGAGTGTTGGATGTTACGTAGGTGGTAGGTGTGTTGTTCATATTAATTCATGATTGTATGGTGTGTGGTTGGTCTTGTATGTTAAATGGGTGGATATACATGAAGTCTTGTTTTTTGTGGTGGTCGAGTCGTATGTTTGGAAGGTTGGTTGTTCATGGATGTTAGGATTGTGAGTCAATCGGAGGCTTCATGTAATAGGTAGTTAAGTGATCTATCGAGAGTACTGCGTGTGATGTGTAGCTGGGTGGTCGGTCAAGTTGTATGTTTGGTAGGTAGGTCTACCATGAATGATTGGTGTCAGTCCAAGGTTTTATGTAATGTTCAAGTGAATGGTGTATCAGAGGTGTTGTATGTTGAGTTGGTGGGCGACCAACCAAGAGTCTTATATGTAGGGTGTGTGGTTGGTCTTTTGTGTGTTGAGTAGGTAGATGGTTGGTGTAGATTGTGTGGTGTCTTGTATGTTCAGTAAATAGTCTGACAAGAGTCTTTTTATGGGAGGGTGAATGGATTATCAAGATGAATGTGTGGTGTGTAGGTGGGTGGTCAATCAAGTTGTATGTTTGGTAGGTAGGTCTTCCATGAATGATAGGTGTCGATCTAGGGTTTTATGTAATGGTTGGTTATGTAGTCTATCTGTGTGTTGAGTATGTGAGTGGTAAGTCAAGAGTGTTGGATGTTACGTAGGTGGTAGGTGGGTTGTTCATGTTAAGTCATGATTGTATGGTGTGTGGTTGGTCTTGCATGTTAAATGAGTGGTTATACGTGAAGTCTTGTTTTTGTTGGTGGTTGAGTCGTATGTTTGGGAGGTTGGTTGTTCATGAATGTTAGGATTTTGAGTCAATCGGAGGCTTCATGTAATAGGTAGTTAAGTGATCTATCGAGAGTACTGTGTGTGATGTGTAGGTGGGTGGTCAGTCAAGTTGTATGTTTGGTAGGTAGGTCTTCCTATCCACGCTTTCTAAAATTTTGTCGGTGGCCTCGGAATACTGCATATCTAGAGAATCAGAAGGTAGCAAAGGACGGGTTTTGCCGTGAAAGAAAGGTGTTGTTGTGATTTCTTCGTTATTAACAATTTTGGAAAATTTAATTTGGACTGTGATGTACCATTTAACTCCTCCGAGTCTGTTTAGGTGGTTATTTATTTCAGACATAATTTTGTTTTTATGTTCGGTCAGAACAGTAAGGGGGTCGGTTCCTGTGGTATTGAACCGATGAGAAATGGTGACGAGGTTGTCGTATATGGAAAAGGATTCCATCTTTTAAACAAAATTAAATCGGAAGAAAAGCAAAGGGCACAAAGTATTGATTATTACTTTGAAATACCATACAGAGAACGGTGTCCAAAATAGAATAAAGTTAAAGTGTTTATGATGAGTAGGAGCAAAGTGAAGACACGTCTGATCAGTACGAACGCAAGAGCAGAAGTGAGAAAGATTGAATGTGTTGGTCGTTTATATAGGGATCGGAGGGGAGGGGGTGAAACAAATTCAAAATACCGCACAAAGAACAAAGGTCAAAATATAAATTACAAGATAATTGTATTTAATATTGAGTAGGAGCAAAGTGAAGACACGTCTAATCAGTACGAGCGCAAGAGCAGAAGTGAGACAGATTGAATGTGTTGGTCGTTTATATAGGGATCGGGGGGAGGGGGTGAAACAAATTCAAAATACGGCACAAAGAACAAAGGTCAAAATATAAATTACAAGATAATTGTATTTAATATTAAGTAGGAGCAAAGTGAAGACACGTCTGATCAGTACGAGCGCAAGAGCAGAAGTGAGACAGATTGAGTGTGTTGGTCGTTTATATAGGGATCGAGGGGGGAGGGGGAGGGGGCAATTAGGTCCGCGCCTAGACATGAAAACCAGTCTGGCGCCTGGAGCCCTATACCCGAGTTTCGCAGCCGCTGTATGAGTCACGCGCCTGTGCAGACTTGAAACTCCGATTACGTCATCCTGTGTAGTACTGTTTTTCAAAATGAGAAGAAGGGACTATATACAATGTTAATTAATTGATTATTAAAAGACATTGTGCAAATAAAAGACACGAGATGTAAAGCAATGATTGTGGTAATGGAAGTGGTTTCGATAAGAAAAGTGTGCGAGAACTATTGGACTGTCAGTGCACTGAGCAGAGGTAGTGAGATATGGTTTGTGAAATGATGGTGAATTAGTCCTTGAGTGTCACTATAGTACAAAGGAAGGAATTTTTGAGGACAGGAAGTGAGGCTAGGTTTAGTGGGACTGATGAGTTTTGGATAGGAAGTGAGGTAAGGGAGAGTCCACAGAATTGATAATAAAAGTGAGTGAAAGTAAGTAATGTAACCAAGGTAACATGTACACGTACGCAAAGTTGGGTGAAAATAGGAAATTGTTATAGTTAATGAAGGAAAGTGTGAAGCTTGTAGTAACGAACTGATAAAGCCTGGCCACCGGTAGACCTCGTAAGTACAGTTTGATAGTCCGGTTAGGCATTGGTAAGAGTGTTAAGCTAGCGTATTAAGTTTGAAGGGTGTTGGGTGTGTTTGATATGAAGTTAAGTAGATGGGAGTTAAAGGACCAAAAGGTTAACAGTGTATTAAATATAGCTGTCCCTTGATTTTTAATTAAAACGTGTATTGAGGGTTGTCTAGAGTGTTAAGTACGTACACAACCGTGATTAGATAGATAAGTATAGGTAGGTAATGATGGTAGGAAGCCGTAGATGGGTACCCGAAGGTAAGAGCACATGTTAATAGTGTATTTATAAAACATTCAAAATTAATTTAAATAGGTAGGCTAACAGTACGTGTGAGAAAGATTACCTGTAAAGTGAGGAGGTAACCAATCAGAGCGTAGCATATTGGTGCGCATGCGCGCTAGGCCTGTAGCCGAGGGGTGCATCGTAGGTAGTCGTCGGAAGTACACGAATGCATTTTATATAGTATAACAGGGAAAAGGTTAGGAGTGTATTTTATATAGTATAACGAGGGACTTTGGGGGAAATTTCGGAAGAGGACTTCCCTTCCGAAGGTGCCATGTTTCCGAAAGCATGCGCTTAATTTTGCCACTAGGTGCGCATTTGCACAGAGAGCAATCGACATTTGTTATAGTGTATATTGCCACGGAGTAGCAAGTCCCTGCGCATGCACCACCTGCGCACCAGTGTGGTCGCTAGGGGCGCTGCGGTTGAGAGCACGGTATTGCTGCTAGGGGTGTTGTGATCGGTATTGCCACCAAGTGCGCTGTGATCGATCGACATTGCCGCTAGGTTCGCGGCGATCGCGTCAGCCATAATGCATTTGTTATAGTGTATATATGAGTAGAGTAACAACGCGCATGCGCGCCGGACCAGCAGCCAACGTGTATCGAAGGTGTATCGCATCGAAGGTAGCCGACGGTCGATGGAAGTACATGAAAGCATTTTATATAGTATAACGGGGAAAAGGGTAGGAGTGTATTTTATATAGTATGGTGTGGGAAATGTAAGGGAAATTTGGGAATTTGAGGGAAATTTTGTAGGGGAAAATTCCCACGGGGGTTGGTACCACTGCTTCCGTTTCGGACGGCCATCTTGGGTCCACTTCCGGTCACTTCCGGTTCACTTCCGGTTCACTTCCGGTCCACTTCCGGTCTCCTTTCGGTCACTTCCGGTCACTTTCGATCCATTTCCGGTCACTTCCTGTCCACTTCCGGTCCAATTCCGGTCACTTCCGGTCCATTTCTGGTCACTTGCGGTCCACTTCCGGTCTACTTATGGTCCACTTCTGGTCGCCATCTTGGATCCGGGCGCCATCTTTTGTACTTTATATAGTATAAAGACGCCATATTGGACAAAAAAATGCATTTTATATAGTATGATGTGGGAAATGTGAGGGAAATTTGGGAATTTGGAGGGAAATTTTGGGAGGGAAAATTCCCACGGGGGTTGGCACCACTGCGTCGCCATCTTGGATCCGGTCACGTGACCACCGCCATCTTGGAAAACCGAAAAAAGTGGGTCTATTACGCTCAGAAAACAACTACTAAACTGGTGCCAGAACCCGTACTTATTCACTACTTATATATGCTACCATCCCTCTTAGCAATGATTGCATGAAGTCTTGTTGTTATAGTATATATGCTACCATCCCCCTAAGCAATGATTGAATGAAGCCTAGTTGTTATAGTATATATATGCTACCATCCCCCTAAGCAATGATTGTATGAAGTCTTGTTGTTATAGTATATATGCTATCATCCCCCTTAGCAATGATTGCATGAAGCCTTGTTATAGTATATATGCTACCATCCCTCTTAGCAATGATTGCATGAAGTCTTGTTGTTATAGTATATATGCTACCATCCCCCTAAGCAATGATTGCATGAAGTCTTGTTGTTATAGTATATATGCTATCATCCCCCTTAGCAATGATTGCATGAAGTCTTGTTGTTATAGTATATATGCTACCATCCCTCTTAGCAATGATTGCATGAAGTCTTGTTGTTATAGTATATATGCTACCATCCCCCTAAGCAATGATTGAATGAAGCCTTGTTGTTATAGTATATATGCTACCATCCCCCTAAACAATGATTGAATGAAGTCTTGTTATAGTATATATGCTACCATCCCCCTAAGCAATAATTGAATGAAGCCTTGTTGTTATAGTATATATGCTACCATCCCCCTAAGCAATGATTGCATGAAGTCTTGTTGTTATAGTATATATGCTATCATCCCCCTTAGCAATGATTGCATGAAGCCGTGTTATAGTATATATGCTATCATCCCCCTAAGCACTGATTGAATGAATTCTTGTTGTTATAGTATATATGCTACCATCCCCCTAAGCAATGATTGAATGAAGTCTTGTTGTTATAGTATATTTGCTACCATCCCCCTAAGCAATGATTGCATGAAGTCTTGTTGTTATAGTATATATGCTATCATCCCCCTAAGCAATAATTGAATGAAGCCTTGTTGTTATAGTATATATGCTACCATCCCCCTTAGCAATGATTGCATGAAGTCTTGTTGTTATAGTATATATGCTACCATCCCCCTTAGCAATGATTGCATGAAGTCTTGTTATAGTATATATGCTATCATCCCCCTTAGCAATGATTGCATGAAGTCTTGTTGTTATAGTATATATGCTACCATCCCCCTTAGCAATGATTGCATGAAGTCTTGTTGTTATAGCATATATGCTATCATCCCCCTAAGCAATAATTGAATGAAGCCTTGTTGTTATAGTATATATTCTATCATCCCCCTTAGCAATGATGCATGAAGTCTTGTTGTTATAGTATATATGCTATCATCCCCCTAAGCAATGATTGAATGAAGCCCTGTTGTTATAGTATATATGCTATCATCCCCTTAAGCAATGATTGCATGAAGTCTTGTTGTTATAGTTTATATGCTATCATCCCCCTAAGCAATGATTGCATGAAGTCTTGTTGTTATAGTATATATGCTACCTTCCCCCTAAGCAATGATTGAATGAAGTCTTGTTGTTATAATATGTTTCTATTTAAGTGGATCATTATTTTTCTTGTGTTTCTATTAAACAAATGTTGCATTAATAATAGTTTAAAAAGCCTGAGTAAACAAATCAACTGGCTGTATTATAATCTAACACCAAAGAGTTTTAGACAAACGACAAGAGTAGCTAAGTAAACTGTCGACTGTTTACCCTTATCACTCTGAAGTTATGAGACTAGTGCTTGAGGAAATGTGCAATTTAGTTTAACTTCAGTAAATGTACGCTCCAAGGGTACTTTGAACATGTGCTAAGTAAACTTGGTACTAAAAAACATGTAGCATTTAACCAAAGTAACTATCAATGAACATATTTTAACTTGAACAGTTCATCATTTTCATAGTTAGTTAATGTAATTCACTTAAAAACATAGTTGATGATGTTTTTACTAGTTGCATTTGTTTGATATTAATATACGTTGTAATACGCTCAGATTTTTTCTACTTCAATTATTCTTGTAATAATTATTTTTAGCAATTAATTTATATATTTTTCATTGCATTAAAATCAAGAAAAGTATTACTGGTATAATTTTTTTAAACTTTATTTTACTGACCGTAATGAAGGAATGACTAATTTTAACAATATTATAAATTTAAAACATAAAACCAGTTTGTTATTTGTACTCTGAGGTAAATGTTAAAATCTTCTCAACGATTAGTTTGGCATTTTAAAAATATTTATGCAGTTGTTGGGTCGGTTAGTTATTTAGAAATTCTTTTCGTTTGGTCAGTCTGAAGGGTGGTCCTACTAATTGTATTGTTAAGGGAGGATCTTGACTAGTAATTTGGGGCAAAACTAGTCAGGTTTTGGTTACCCACTGAAAAAGCTTATGTTATACTTTCCATTTTCTGTTGGTGACTGAATGAATGGTAGACTTATGTTTGTTGAAACGTAAAGTGACTTTCTTGATTTTAATACAATGAAAAATATATAAATTAATCAAAAATAATAAATATAATTAATACAAGAGTGCTTTAATACATGTAAGAAGAATATAAGCATTAATATTTGAAAATTGATTGAAAGTAATATTCAAGTTGTTGCATTATCAATACTTTGATAATATGTTTTACATATGACATTAGTGAGAATGACAATCATGTCATCCATTAAAGAAGAAGTATCATCTTCTTTATTAGATTTTATGTGTTTATAATAACACTTATTCCACACTTACAAAGATGGTTTGAAAGTATAAAATTAATTAATTTCCAACCAAACACTAAGAATAACTTTACCATAAAACTGTATCAAAAATACTCCTGAAATCAGTAAAGTGAATGTTCTACTGAGGGATAACGATACGTAAAAACGACATTCTCCATTATGAACCTCTTGGAAACGTATTAAGTAAGTTTCATAAGTTCTGGGGTACAACAATGACTTCCATAAGATACTGTCCCCTAACTGTTATTTGTTCTACTAAAGGACAACGATACGTAAAGAACGACATTCTCCATTATGAACCTCTTGGAAACGTATTAAGTAAGTTTCATAAGTTCTGGGGTACAACAATGACTTCCATAAGATACTGTCCCCTAACTGTTATTTGTTCTACTAAAGGGCAACGATACGTAAAGAACGACATTCTCCATTATGAACCTCTTGGAAACGTATTAAGTAAGTTTCATAAGTTCTGGGGTACAACAATGACTTCCATAAGATACTGTCCCCTAACTGTTATTTGTTCTACTAAAGGACAACGATACGTAAAGAACGACATTCTCCATTATGAACCTCTTAGAAACGTATTAAGTAAGTTTCATAAGTTCTGGGATACAACAATGACTTCCATAAGATACTGTCCCCTAACTGTTATTTGTTCTACTAAAGGACAACGATACGTAAAGAACGACATTCTCCACTATGAACCTCTTGGAAACGTATTAAGTAAGTTTCATAAGTTCTGGGGTACAACAATGACTTCCAAAAGATACTGTCCCCTAACTGTTATTTGTTCTACTAAAGGACAACGATACGTAAAGAACGACATTCTCCATTATGAACCTCTTGGAAACGTATTAAGTAAGTTTCATAAGTTCTGGGGTACAACAATGACTTCCAAAAGATACTGTCCCCTAACTGTTATTTGTTCCTTGAAGTGGAGTTATAAGTCTTGGTTGTGTAGTCTCTAAGCGTGTAACTACGGTGTTTGTAGAAGGTTGTATATTGAACAACTTCGCACTGAGTACATCAACTTTATGTGAATTTATTCATACATTAGTAAATGATCATCAGTCAGTAGAAATCATATCACTAGCTATAACTTTTACTTAGTTCTTAAAACATTGCAATGACAAATATTTATATCCCACTATAATATATCATAGATTTATATATTAAGTAAAATCAAAAAAAATTTACAAATGGAAAAACAATTTAAATAAGCATTTTCGCACATTTTTCATTAAGAAATAACCTCATTTTTATAAGATAATCACATTATTGTCTACTACACCAACAGTTTAAAGAAATATTTTCTAATTTTTATAATTAGACTGGGCTTAAATGTTTCAGTTATCTTACAGAAAAATCAAATATCCTTGTTTTTATTTTTAATAACTAAATCAATTATGTACAAACCTAAATTTAACCACCATCATTAATCTGGTTAACAAACGCTTATATTTCATATCTTACATACATTAACCGTATTAAATGAGTAGTAATAAATTTTAGTTGAATTAGGTAGGAAAATACTGTAGCTTATTTATTAGATCACTGTTTAGCATTCCAAAACAATAGCTGAAAATACGTTTACGATAGATCATAGATAGTAGTGATCATAAATGATTAATTCAAATGCTAATCAAATCCCTTTTTCAAATCGCTGATATTTGGTACAAAATTTTATGTCAAGGGACGCATATAAAATTACTAGAGATTTAAATTATAATTTCTTCTGTTGCACTTCCCGATCTTCGGATACCCAGTATCACAATGAAACACTACCTCCTGTTGACGAGGGGTTACGTGTGATACTAGAACTGAGGGGAATATTACTATAGGGGAATAATACTACTACTAAATCTTGCTACGTGAACCCCATGACAGTGTGGTCGCTCAAAAAGAAAAAAAGGACACTTTTTGGGAGAGAAATCTAATATACGATATATTTGTCCTGGTTTTTTATGTGAAAGTTCAAATAATAAAAAAACTGTTTGACAGAATTACATATTAATAGGATTATATAATTTCAGCAGTGGTAGCTTACTTCTAGTTTGACAGTGTTGGCTTAGAAAAAATTATGTAAAAAACAGTAGTATAGTTAATTGGGATGTATCAAACACAGTTTACAAGGATCAGTTTTTGGAGAAATTTTGTTTCTAGTGTTGAAAAACTATCTCTGTAATGGGAAGTATAATAGTTATCTGAATTATTTTGCTAATAACACAACATTGTATTATGTAACAGATAGCCGGGATGAAATTGAATATGTTATGAATCAAGGTTTCCTGGCATTTCAGTGGAAATTTACTAATCACATTATATTAATTTCAGAAAAAATAAAAAAAATATGAAGGATGGTTAGGGCTAAGACATTCAATTTTGATAAATTAAGCTGTGGTTTGTATTGTTATTTGAATGAACTAAATAGTTATTGCATAGTTATGTTTTAGTAGGGTAGTTTTAGTTTAGGATGAAATGTAAATAGAACTGTTTTTTACATATATTAATATATTAAAATTTCAGACATTTATTATATGTACATGTATTAATAATTGTGTAATTAGTATATAGGGTGATGTAGCATATTTCGTTTAATTTGTGTTAGTATACGAGTTTAAAATGCATATTTATTAAAACATAAGTTTATTTTGTTTTGGTGCTCTAATGTATAGCAATTCTTATCTATCAGGTTTTATTGCAATTCGAGCAGGAAAAATTGTTCAATCTGTGTTTGATTAAGTGGGAGGGTTTATTATCTAAGATATTCAGTAATACAACTGTTTTTAAATTTAATTAAAAAGTAGGAGCCTTAAATCAGGCCCTTGAAGCCCTAAATAGTTTTCTGGAAATTGTTATTCTGATGGTATTATTACCACACCTAAATATGGAACAGAATTTTTAAGTGTAATCATGTACAATCAGTTGCATATACGTTTTTATGGGTTTAGTTTCTAGTAAATGAGTGTAATACCATTATAGTATTGAAAAATAAACGATCAATAATTTATATTTTATAAACTTGTATGCACATTTTCAAGAAAATAAAATTTATTCCGTTCTACTATCTTATTAATATACATTTTTTATGAATTAGCTACATTTAAAAACGAACTCTATAAGAGTAGCATTAAAAATACTAACACTTTTACAAGGACAGTTATTAAATTATATAAGGAACCTCAACATCCTTTGCCTATGAAGCCCCGTTGGTTTGCTTGAAAATAACATTCTAAACCTTCATCATACATTTTTATGAAATCTGTAAATCAAAATTAATTCCATGCCTTTGAGATAGCACAACTGGTTGGTGAACAGTCAGAAAAATTCATCATCATTTCTATTACTATCCATGATTATCCCAACAAAACTATTGTTGTTCAACCAACCCAAATTGATTAGTTACATCAACTATTGGATTTGAACGTACAACTCAATCAACTAAAGAGTTTCCTTGTTGTTAAAATAATATCATAACGCTCATACATGTTATGATAATATTTTAATTGTTTTCATTGAATTGTTTTAATTAATTGTTTTAATTGTTTAAATATTTTAATTGATCAAAGTTATGATTGAAGCACATACAACACTACTCCACTTATAAGAATGTTATAGTGAATATAACATAAATAAATGGAAAACTACACATGAAAAGTTTGTACTATACACACAAGGTAGGCGCTCCTTTGTAGATCGTGGTTGCATAAATGTTGGGCTCTGAAAACATTGTCAGAGTAGTGAAATCAAAACACAAATATACGTACTGTTAGTTATTTTGCATTCATAATTTCCTCAGATAAAATTTAAAGATGCTGTCTGTCAGTTTATAAAAGTCCAACATGTATCAATTATTATATTGAGAATATCTGTTATACTGTATATGTGAGTTAAGTATGTTTAAGGTATGAATGACATTTACTGTTTTTATATTTTCGATAATATATAGTGTACAAGCTGTAGCTGCACGCTTCGCCGGTCATAATACTGAGTTTAGTTATAAACAAAATGTGCAGCAAGCTTTCAGATTACACTGCATCCAATTTATATCTAATTTAAAACCGCTGATGTTATGTATAATTTACTACGACAGTACTGAACTATTTTTGATTTTAAAGTTTAGCCAACCAAAATTTTATTCAATTTGTTTTTATTTAACAGCTATTAATCAAATAAATAAATCAATTAAAAAAGATAGCTCCATAAGAATACCATGGGAATTTCTGAGGCCAGGGGGACGGAGTCCTGAGGTCGGAGAGGAAAATCTTTCTTAGTGAGCGTCTACGGGCCAAGATAAACCTATGTACAAAATGTCGTCAGTTGAACAAATAGTTTTGGAGAAATAGTGATAAGTCGTAAATGGCTTTTATATATATATATAGATGATAAATATTGTAATCTTGATATTTCAATCAGACTTTTCTTGTAGTTTACAAACTTTGATTGTCTTAAATAAATCTACTTTTAGAGGCCGTAAAGTATGGCAACTGACTCTAAATCAATAAAATGTCGGGGTTATCGCAATGATTAGCCAGGTCCGACTGGCTATTCATGTGTTAAAATTAAATTTAACATTTTTCGATTTAAAACAATTTGTTCTCCAAGATAACAAAGTTTCATAGTCTGGAAAATCTGTAAGTCTACTTTTAGAGGGCGCAAAGTACGGTAATTGACTCTGAATCAGTGATATATCGTGTTTCTAGCCATGTTTAGCCATGTCCTATGACCTGGCTATATATGTGTTTAGATTAAATTGTATATTTTTCCATTGAATACAGTATGTTCTCCTAGATAACAATGTTTCTAGTCTAGAAAAATCTGCAAGTCTACTCTTGAGGCCATAAATTAACCAATTAGATTTACACGCACAAATTGAAAATCTAGCTCTACCTAAGGATGAAAGAGGTGAGATAGAGCAAAAAGTAATAGGGCCAAAGTTATAGATCGTCTCTCATCGTTAGTTTTGCTGTAGAACCGTTCTTTTAGCCGCTACAGTCCAATTAGAATCGCTGTTTTTGGCATTTAAATTGTTGGCAGTAAAAAGGCTGCCATCTTCGATTACTCAGAATTTTTCAAAATCCCTTCTTATTGCATATTTACAACATAAGACCTTTGTCTCTACAAAATTTCCGCCTCGTAGGCTTTGTACTTTTTTATTTACAGCTATGAGTGAATGAATCTGTGTTATTTACCTTTTATAGGTATAGACATTAATATGTATGTATATGTTATGTGTTTTAAAATAAACTAAATACACGTATAAAATTTAAAACCTATTACAGATTTTAAGTATTGCTAATTTACATAACATGATTTTTCTTAGGACAAATTTTACTAAGGTAATATACGTTAGTTGCAACAATTAACTGCCTCTAAAAATATATTGAACCTAGAACAATACTTTTTATACTGTTTAAGGTGCATAATTATGTAAAATGTACTTGACTAAGAGAAGTGGTAATAAGCTGGTTCAAATAAATATTATTTTGGCTTACTCTATTAACATTAGTAGTGTAGAATGTATTTTGGGTTACTCTATTAACATTAGTAGTGTAGAATGTATTTTGGGTTACTCTATTAACATTAGTAGTGTAGAATGTATTTTGGGTTACTCTATTAACATTAGTAGTGTAGAATGTATTTTTTTCTAGTGTAAATTAAATATACTTGATTCTAAAATACCAAATACGGTCTTCTAAATACAAGCATCACTTCTCTGAAGGGGTGAACTTAGGGTAATAATGTCAACCCTTAAAGTTTTCGTCTCATATATTTGCAAGATTTATTGTGGCAAGTCGGAAGTTCAGCAGAAGTTCACCTCCCTAAGTTGTTAAACTCAGTCCTCTTAATGTGTAGCTTCATTTAAGTTAAGATCTTTCTATTTTAGTTATTATGAAGAATGGTGGAATACTTTTAATAACATTTCCCTGTGAGTGAAATTTAACTTAAATTATGTTTTAAATATAAGATTATTATACATCACACACTAGTATACATGTACGCTAGGTGAATTAGTGAGTCCCATGTTAGATAACACATTGCTATGTTTTTATTTTAAGTATATATTTGAATAAATAATATATAATCTATAGCTATATATTATTTATAGTGTACAAATATTATAATAATATCTATACATTACCACCATACTTGTATGGTTGTGCAGGTGGTGAGCCCACAGGCGTACGGTTTATGATACAGTCGATCGTTATTACTCGTATAAAACAATTTAGACCTTTTACGATAATGTAGTAAAAATTCAAGTATTCCAGGAAAATAGCACGGTTTTGTATTATTATATAAGATGTCTAATTTTAAATTGTTATAAAACACACATGTAACCTACAAACTATGAATGTTTTTTGTAACATAATTCCAATGTATGACATATAATTCATATGAAGAGATCTTTTTAATATGATTGGCAAATAATGTTTTTTAGTTATACATATTTAGTGATTCGATTCACTTGATAAATTTAACATTTGTAAACGTAAATAAATGAATGACAGTTTATATATTTTTAAAAACAATGTTCCAATATATATTACAGATTAGAAAACTATACCGGTCGATGTTCTATAATGTATTTATAAAGCAATATTATAAGTTACTTTGCATACCCATGGGTTTTAGTGAATCTCCTACAAATACTGTATTGAGTAGTAGAAATGTAATAAGAGTAGGGACCATGGGACAATAGGAGTCGATACTGGTGAAGGAATGTGGTATGGTCCAATACCACGAAATGAAATCCATTTGTCTTACAGCAGCTGAAGACAAACATTCCACTAGAGTGCCCCAGTTCAACTTTATAGCATTTCTTGGGACAAGATATTTGTTAAATTTTACATTTGTGTATAGAAAGCTGTCGCGTACGTGTATGAACATTATTACCGACTAATTAACCATCGTAAAAATACGCAAATTATTATTTGACTAATTCATTTATGCTGAACAGCCTTGAGTGGGTATTTATGTACAGTTTATAGCCCGGATTATGTTATTTTTTATGTAGGTAAAATGCCTAGCGCATTTTTCAAACACTTAATAGATTATCTTAAGAACGAATCTCTGATATCTTTTAATAATTTATATTGCCTTATTGTACCACACAGCATGAAGATATGATGAAATAATTAAAATCATATTTAAAACTAAAATATATTTTGTTGCTAAAAAACTACATTTTTATTTCAAGTATTCACATTTTAGAACGACAATGAAAATAGTATGAATTTCCTAAAAGTATAAAATGCGCTGTATGAAATAGTAAAACGATATCCTAACTAAATAATAGTAATACTCGAATGAAAATAAATATCCATTATGACTAAGACTCATATACTATTTATTATATATGCATTTATTGTTTGTATTTTTTTAATTGGAACATATATCACAGTTAGTTAATCAATTGAGGTTGAATTAAACTATATATATGCATCGAAACTATGAAATTATAATATTTGGGGCATAAACAAATGTGGGAAATATATGAATTATTGGATAGTTTTTTGTATTTATTTAAATCGGTTCCTTTATTATATCAGTACATAAAATTGCGTCTCTAGAGATTACGTTCAATTTGATTACAAAAAACTGAGTTTATGTAAAGTATTTCATAATGCATTGTTTAATATTGGATGTATCAACTTGCCTGATGTAGATATATATTCAAATGCAATGTAAAATATTTAATTTTGTACTCGGTAGTTTCCTAAAACATTCTTAGAGTAATTGAACAGAAACTCAATATCGAAATATAGATCGGGCCAATATACAAGGCGGAAAAAATATGTAAACGCTTTCACAATAATTTGTTTTTATATATAATTTCATAATTTAATTTTCTAAGATAATTATGTTCCATAAAGTATAATTTGTGATCAGAATAATTTTTTTTTAAACCGTTAAATAGCGGAGAGTTAATATTGTTAAAATGATTTACTTTGAATTTAAAATTACCAACTTTTGAAGCCAGGTTTGCGGTAGTTAGTTTCTCTTGAATATATCTTTCATTCGCTACCAAACTTGACCTAGGCTTACGTTGAAGATTTTCGTTCACCTCCTCATGGGTCGTCCCTCTGAAAAGATGAAATGTCGCTAATGGCGTCAAAAAGTATGTTATTTGTAACCATGATCATGTGCAATATTTCATTTTTACAAGCGAAGTCTTACAAAAGCTGTGAAAGGGTTTCCATATTTTTTCCTACCTTGTATATGACCATTATCCTTGTTTCAGAGGCCACTCATCCAACGGAGAATAGCCCTGGCACACTTGCCAACTCAACGTATGTGTTTATAGGTGATCGTTTCCATAGTTATATTCAACGGAGAATAGTCCTAGCAAACTTGGTAACCCAACGTATGTGTTGATAGGTGATCGTTTCCATAGTTATATTCAACGGAGAATAGTCCTGGCACACTTGGTAACCCAACGTATGTGTTGATAGGTGATCGTTTCCATAGTTATATTCAACGGAGAATAGTCCTGGCACACGTGGTAACCCAACGTATGTGTTGATAGGTGATCGTTTCCATAGTTATATTCAACGGAGAATAGTCCTGACACACTTGGTAACCCAACGTATGTGTTGATAGGTGATCGTTTCCATAGTTATATTCAACGGAGAATAGTCCTGGCACACTTGGTAACCCAACGTATGTGTTGATTAGGTGATCGTTTCCATAGTTATATTCAACGGAGAATAGTCCTGACACACTTGGTAACCCAACGTATGTGTTGATAGGTGATCGTTTCCATAGTTATATTCAACGGAGAATAGTCCTGACACACTTGGTAACCCAACGTATGTGTTGATAGGTGATCGTTTCCATAGTTATATTCAACGGAGAATAGTCCTGGCACACTTGGTAACCCAACGTATGTGTTGATCAGGTGATCGTTTCCATAGTTATATTCAACGGAGAATAGTCCTGGCACACTTGGTAACCCAACGTATGTGTTGATAGGTGATCGTTTCCATAGTTATATTCAACGGAGAATAGTCCTGGCACACTTGGTAACCCAACGTATGTGTTGATAGGTGATCGTTTCCATAGTTATATTCAACAGAGAATAATCCTGGCACACTTGGTAACCCAACGTATGTGTTGATAGGTGATCGTTTCCATAGTTATATTCAACGGAGAATAGTCCTGGCACACTTGGTAACCCAACGTATGTGTTGATAGGTGATCGTTTCCATAGTTATGTTCAACGCACTATAAGCTTTTACATTTATTAGCTACCTTCTTTATGGCTCTATTCATTTAAAAACATAATACAGATGGAATTAAATTGTTATGTTGCTATTTTCACGCCTAAAACAGACTAACATTTTAAAGCTCTAATAACTATTTTAGATCACTCATTTCGTAGCCTGGATTACTTGTAAATATATGCTAAAATTTTCTTACTACCCAAACTTACAGTTAACCATAAAAGTTGAAGCAGTGTAATATCCAGCAGTTTGTCTTTTAATTAACACAAGTTACAATTTAGGCCAATGGTTAAGTCAAATTTACGGCTTTGAATGGTTACATTTTTTCTAGATGGTACACATTTTATGTGTATGAATTTACAATTTATGTAAATGGTTACAGATTACTGTAGTATAGTCAGACATAAAGGCAGCAGAATAGGATTTATATGTTTTTTAAATTAAATAAATGATAATTTTTAATGCGATATTAAGTAGACAACAATCTTACAAGAACTCAACTTCAGATAAAAAAGATCACAGAGTTAAACAGTTCTAGTAGATTGAATTAGCAAGATGAACATTTGGTTTTGACTATAACTAGGTCTAACCAAGTTAACTCTGTAAGTATCTCATTGTTACCAAACAAATGAATAAAATCAACAACATTTTTGTATTTGTTTTTCATAGTAATGTTGAGCCAGTTAATCCCAGTTTACTAAATAATGCTTACTATTTAAAATGTCGTATGTGTAATAACTGTCTTTTATTTATATTATATTTATCTAATTTGTAAAATAATAAAAAATGTAATGGTATCACGTAATTGGTCTTACACGATTTGAAAGTTAATGCTGAACCTTAAAGCCTATATTTTATTAAAGGTTTAAGAAATGTACCATAATTCTGTGTACTAGAATATATTTAATATGCATCTTACCAATAAAACTATAAGTTTTAGCTTTATGCTTTAGACATTAAGTAATACTTACATAATCAATAAAAGTGAAAAAAATTATTAAAAACAATTATTTAATTTAAATATTTTGCAACATTCACAATACAACAAATTCTCGCTATAAAATAGCAGAATATTTTTCTTTTTATATAAGATCCAATTTAATACAAACAAAATTAAACCAGCAATTTTAAAACTTTAAATACAATTCAAAGGTATCTTAACTCGATCAGGAATCGCTAAAATTAGGTTAGGTCTCTGACGTATAGCTTCATGTTGACCTGTATTCTTTGTAAGAAGTACATGTTCTAATATTGACGTCTATTCCTTTATATATATATATATATATATATAGAGCGATTTAGAACATTTATTTTATTTTAAATTACTTAAAAAAATGTAATTATAATGAAGGATTATTTTTATTGATTAAAACAAATAAAAGGAATCATGAAACCAAAATTTCAATTATAATGAAATATAAAATACAATTTGTTATTCTTTGTATCGTAGAACCAATGAATCATTTTAGAGGAAGTTTAAAATATCAATAATTTGACGCATTTTTAAACTGTTAATTCCTACATTAGACAACTAAATTATGTAACAGTTATATAAATTGAAATTTTAATTGATTTTATAGCGTTGTCATATTTAAGCACGCACGTTCAATTATTTTTTCACTACACCTGATGTATCATTTATTTTTGAACGTGTTAATGCTTAAATACGGGACCTGACAAGTAAATAATTGCCAATGGAAAATATGATGAATTACTCTTTCATTTATGAACCACTCTTTCATTTAACAACAAAATAGTTTCTCACCTGCATATTAAGTGTGGGTAGAATTACAAGAAAAGTGAACGCCACACGACAGAAATTTATTGCGATAAAAGTACAAAACATAAAAATATTACGGTAAATGAATGTGGTAAACCATGATTACTTTCCTTAGACCTGGGAGATTTTCAAAGGGGTTAAACTACTCATCATGGTGGGCTGGAATGACAGAAATCGTGACTGCTGAAATACTATTATCGTTTGTTTCTTATTTTCTATGTTTGCTAAAATGCATGACGGAAAACCTTAAGATTGCCACAAACCTTATTATTTCCATAAAATAAATAATCTGTCAATGTATTTATAATCCCTCCTTAATTACAAAATCTGATAATACATACATTTTTGACTGTTGAATTTCTTTTAAAACTCAATAGGTGTTTCGACACATTCGACTATTAGGTTTCTTATTTTTAAAGGAAATAATTTTCATACGTTTTGAAACAATATATATTACCTTTGTACAAAATATTCCAATTGTTATAATTAGTCCTAAAAATGCTAAAATTACTTAATTTACCATATCCTTCCTCGAAGGTGGAGCTGTATTGGTTTTTTGTGTATAATTGTTAAAAATAACACAATTTAAACCAATATTTAAAAATGTACTAGTGAGGCCTTTCGATAGCAAGGCTATCATCGTCAGACATTTCACAAATATTAAATATACGAAAAATAAATAAATATAATATAAGCTTATAGTTTTTTAATTAGCATAATACGTGTTGGTACACATACCAACCATCGATTTCTTTTGTAAATCCCTCTGGTCTGAGGAAGGTGAGCGTGGCTCACCGAAATCGATCACCTTAATAATTGGGCATTTTGTACTTGTATTGTATTTGTGCATTTTGTGCTTATATTCTGATAAATGTGTGTTCTGTGACGTTTACTTGTACTGAATATAAACTTATATAAACATATGTTTTAAAAATTTTAACTTTCGTGGCTAAATATATTTATTCTTCTAAATGTTAGTTTTATTATGATTTTGAAAGTATTATAAATTGAATTTAAATTAATTTTGTTTATAGTTTTGAAAGTAAAGTAGAATTTTCAATCAATCCATCTTCTTGGTTTAATAAGTTTTCAGAATTTGCTTTATTAATGTACGATGATTCCCATGCATTTAAATATTGTGATGTTGTTATATGTTTTAGTAATTTTAAATTGTTTTTATTTTTTAATACTATGTCCAATGTTAAGGGGGGTTCGGAAGGTTGAAAATGGTCAAAATATGGATTTTCCATTTTTTTTGTTTTATTATAGTACATACTGTCCTGAACGTTTTGTCGAAAGTTTGAAATAAATCGGACGAACAGAACATGTTTTATTAATTATTTTGTTAGTACATGTCATGCGCTCAGACGCGAGATTTCGGTGCTGCGTTATATACAAAAAGGATATATATACAATGCGGAGATATACAAAAAGGCCAGAGAATCAAGAAATGCCGCAAAGAGGAACCTGGAGGAACTTTACGAAGAAGAGGAAGACCCAAATAATCCATCTTATGCCCCTGGTCATTACTAGGACAAAAGGTAAACTTGATTACATAGCCTGATTCAGTAACTACCTAGTTTCATTGCGATTCCCCGAAAGTTGGACTTTTTTATGCTTATGTACCTTTTTCTCAGGAACTAAAAGTGCTAGAAGGCTGACATTTTTACCACATGTTATAATTGTATAGATATACAAGTTTGTAACATTTCATCAAAATTGGATGAAAAAAAATTTTATTCTAAAATTTTCAAAGAAAAAATTACATAATTTTCAAAAAATTATTTTGGCTAAAGTTATTATTATTTTGCTTTCATAAGTTAGAAATTTCTATAAATATGTGTCATAAAAACAGGGTAAAAAAATCAGGTCAATACAATTAATAGTTCTTGAGAAAAAGGTACATAAAGTAGGCTAAATTAACATGCGTTAGATACAACCTTCCGAACCCCCTTTTAATGCAGTGGTTAGCAATTGCAGATGTTTCCTCTTGATTAAGTTTTATGTGTGAAAAATGTTCTTGACATCTTTTTTTGATTTTATTTTCCTTTTTGTTTGGCCTATGTATTTACTGTTACAGCCATTGCAGTTTCTTTCATAAATTCCTGATTTATTTTCGTCATTCTCAATATATTTTGGATTTTTAAATTTATTTTTCAAATTATTCATTTTAAATTTAGTTTTATATGAAATATTTATATTTGTGTGTTTTTTAATGTTTTGTTGAGAAAATTTGAAAATGTTGTCTATGTTATACTATTCCAAATATTATGATTTTTTTTATAGGTATACATTTTGTTTTTGACTTTTTTCTCTTGCTTCTTTTTTGCTTTTTTTAACATACAATCTATCAAATTGGTATCATAATCATTGAAAATTGCCACATTTAAAATATAATTTAGTCGTTTTTTGAATCGTTCTTCTGATAGAGGTGTATTTATTTATCTAAAAATAAGAGAATGGAATACAGCTCTCTTTTATGCTGGTTGATGATTGGAGTCATTTGTTATGTACGATCAGTATGCGTGGGTTTATGGTATATATCAAATTCAAGTTCTTTAGAAGTTGTGTTTCTAATGACTAATAAGTCTAAAAATGGAGGTGAACGCTTATGTTCTGTTTCATGCGTAAATTTAGTGCTGAAGTAAAATGAATTAAAATTTTACCTTAATTTAATTTAAATGAACATAAAATTTAATCGAAAAGAAAAGTCTGCAATTGCCAATAACTGCATTAAAACTGGCCATAGTATTACAAAACAAAATTAAAAATTATTAAAACATATAACAACACCACGATATTTAATAGCATGGGAATCATCGTACATTAATAAAGCAAATTCTGAAAACTTATTAAACCAAGAAGATGGACCGATTCAAAATTCTATTTTACTTTCAAAACTATAAGTAAAATTAATTTAAATTCAATTTATAATACTTTCAAAATCATGACAAAACTAACATTGAGAAGCATACATATATTTAGCCAAGAAAGTTATAAGTTTAAAAACATATGTTTATATACGCTTATATTATATTTATTTACTTGTTGTATATTTAATATTTAAGATGTGTCTGACGATGTCTGACTGTTGTCTGACTTTATTGCTATCGAAGGGTCTCACTAATAAAGTTTTAAATATTGGTTTTAAATTGAGTTATTTTTAACGATTAGTTTATCATAGTTTTCATTATTAGAGTTTGTGTAAGTATTACAAGTCCCTAAAGAAAATGACAAGTTAAATCCATGATAACTGTTAGCAATTATTTAACGTATAGTTGATATTAATAATTCTTAATGTAAAATTGACTTCCTGGATGGAAAAAGTGATGACGTCATTTACGTAGAGCCCCTTATTTATTCTACTGACTGGCTTTGACTGTTGTCTGTGCTGTACCAGTACATGTTTTACATGGTGCATGAGAGCTCAGTATTTATGTGCATCTTTGTAGCTTCCACGTCTTTGATATCAAATGTATTTATTGGAAACACAAGTATCACTACAGAACCCAACCCTTGCTACTTTGACATAGTGGGTCTGTTGTCTCTGTAATGTCAGAATACGTTCTACGATACCTTGTCGCATGAGCGCTCAACCCTCATTTACATCTATATAGCTTCTACGTCCTTGATAACAATGTAGCTTGGTGATGTGACACCTTCGTTTTGACTCGTTAATACCTATTATACAAATCCCTGAATGGATATTACATAGTTGAATTGTAATTGCTTCTTAAACGGTTTATGTATTTTTTATAAGTTTAAATAATATCTCAAAATTAAAATACTATTTCATTTATTCGTACATGGAAGTTGTTAAGATATATTCTGTAGTCTGATATTTGATTTCCACCTGTTAAAATATATTTAATTTATTAGTAAAAAATATATTTAACGATACTAAATTACTATGAATATAAAAATACTTTATCCTCACAGAAGTAATGTACAGAAATGTAATATTTAAAAACATATTACTATAATTTAGAATGTTGATTTTTACATAGCTAAATATATACAGTTTGAAATGAAATATTTTTATACATATAACATTAAAAAAATTATGGTATTGAAAATATTTAATATTTTGTTTCATTAGACTGTTCATTCTTATGCCATTATAACTCTCAAAATACCATCTCACCCGTTTACTGAATAGGTGAGAAGATGGCTTCTTATTCCGTATTTTTCATAGATAAAAACAATATTACCTTCAATTTATAATTATAAAATAAAATATATCTGAAAACAGTATTTTTTTATTCACTCACTAGTTCAAATGGGTCTGCAGGCCTGTGCGTGAACTTTATTCAACGAGTGAAGTACCGACCGTTAGCTCAGTGAGGATTCGAACTTTGTACTTTCACCCCTGCAGTCCGAAGCTCTACCTACAGAGCAACCCCACCAGTTCTGTTTGTATACATAGTGATACTCCTGGTTGTTTGACAAGACACGTATTTGTGTAATTACATATATTTATTTGTGAAGTTCAAGATTATGAATTTAGTGTACAATTTAAATAAAACACTAAGCAACGTTTTTCTTGTATTTTAGCATGAAGGTCTTATTATTTTACTTTGACCTACTGTATTCTAGATGGAATATTTTGTTACAATGGAGGGTAACAAGTTATTTTATAACCAAACGTATACTATTAAGGAGATGTAATATAATCATTGTTAAGTCATTCGTCCTAGGTGTCTTAAATATGGGCTAGGGGGTGGTCTGTTTCAATTCTTAGGTGAGATCAATTAAGTGGACCATTTAACTATAGTTTTGTCTGATTATGTGGAAAATTAATGCAAACCTTACTATCATTGGAACGCAAATCATGTTAATAAAATTCATAAACGAACTACAATATTATTTAATATTCTTTTAGTCTGATAAAGAGCTTTTATATAAATACAACAACGGTGACTCTAAACCGTAGGAATATTAATTTTCCCTTTATTTATTATTCCTTATTAAGGCAATGACCGTAGATATATGAGTAAATATGATGGATGAATGATTGAGATGAGTATAAATGAACGAGGGTTACCTTTGTTAGATAGAGAGCGCGTAGATATATGAGTAAATATGATGTAGAAAATGATTGAGAGAGAGAGAGAGAGAGAGAGAGAGAGAGAGAGAGAGAGAGAGAGAGAGAGAGAGAGAGAGAGAGAGAGAGAGAGAGAGAGAGAGAGAGAGAGAGAGAGAGAGAGAGAGAGAGAGAGAGAGAGAGAGAGAGAGAGAGAGAGAGAGAGAGAGAGAGAGAGAGAGAGAGAGAGAGAGAGAGAGAGAGAGAGAGAGAGAGAGAGAGAGAGAGAGAGAGAGAGAGAGAGAGAGAGAGAGAGAGAGAGAGAGAGAGAGAGAGAGAGAGAGAGAGAGAGAGAGAGAGAGAGAGAGAGAGAGAGAGAGAGAGAGAGAGAGAGAGAGAGAGAGAGAGAGAGAGAGAGAGAGAGAGAGAGAGAGAGAGAGAGAGAGAGAGAGAGAGAGAGAGAGAGAGAGAGAGAGAGAGAGAGAGAGAGAGAGAGAGAGAGAGAGAGAGAGAGAGAGAGAGAGAGAGAGAGAGAGAGAGAGAGAGAGAGAGAGAGAGAGAGAGAGAGAGAGAGAGAGAGAGAGAGAGAGAGAGAGAGAGAGAGAGAGAGAGAGAGAGAGAGAGAGAGAGAGAGAGAGAGAGAGAGAGAGAGAGAGAGAGAGAGAGAGAGAGAGAGAGAGAGAGAGAGAGAGAGAGAGAGAGAGAGAGAGAGAGAGAGAGAGAGAGAGAGAGAGAGAGAGAGAGAGAGAGAGAGAGAGAGAGAGAAATCATTATTAGTCATATCCAGGCCGTCCAAGGCTCCTACACATTTATATGCAATCCTAACTACGCAGTATTGGTATGATTTTTAGCTATCTGACAAGGTTGATACTCAGTTCTCTTCCCTATACAACATCCTTACCCAAATTGCCACCCAACATCCTTGGATTAGACACCCCAGACTTCACTATAGTGTCCACGTTGATGGCAACTATTTCGTGAATGCCTTGTTAGTATTAAGTATTGTAGCTGGCCTACAGCACTGCATCACGAGTTCCAACACGTGTAAAGTTCGGCAACCATTCTATAAAATAATTAAAATCTTTTATACTCAGATAATCACCCTAAATAAAACTATAATAACAATGAAATTAAAACCTATTAATAAAGTTGTTATTTGAGGGTTTACTAGAGGAATTTTCTTTACCCAAATAATTATTTCTAAACTACTAATAAAATACATATGAATTTGGTAAGACATGTGTACTGTCATCGGCATACATTTGAGTTAAACAGACACACAGTTTAGAAACTGTACCCTGGAAAAGGATATGACCCAATTACACACTTTACATAATAAGTAATAGTGATCTGGCAACGTGCCCTTTGAAAAGAATTGTCTTGTGTAAAATTACGTTTAACTACACCCAGAAAATAACTATAAATAATTTTAATATAACATACTCTCATTCATTATAACATACTCTCATTCATTCAAATAATTAATATTTACATTTCACTTATGGAGGAAAACATTACTTATTTCACTTCTTGATGAATTAAATTCTCTTCTAAGTTTTTTCAACCCGAGATAGCACTATACGTGTATGGGCGGGCGGGTGGGTCAATAGCACTGAACGTATATGGGTGGCCGGGTGGGTTAATAGCACTGTACATGTATGGGTGGGGCGGGGTGGGTCAATAGCACTGAACGTGTGGGTGGGCAAGTGGGTCAATAGCACTGTACATGTATGAGTGGGCGGGTGGGTCAATAGCACTGAACGTGTATGAGTTGGCGGGTGGGTCAATACAACTATACGTGTATGGGTGGCCGGGTGGGTCAATAGCACTGAACGTGTATGGGTGGGCGGGTGGGTCAATAGCACTGAACGTGTATGGGTGGGGCGGGTGGGTCAATAGCACTGAACGTGTATGGGTGGGCGGGTGGGTCAATAGCACTGTACATGTATGGGTGGGCGGGTGGGTCAATAGCACTGAACGTGTATGGGTGGGCGGGTGGGTCAATAGCACTGAACGTGTATGGGTAGACGGGTGGGTCAATGCACGTAATGTTGGGTGGGCGGGTGGGTCAATAACGAACGTGTAGGGGAGACGGGTGGGGCAATAGCACTGTAATGTATGGGTGGGGTGGGTCAAACACTGTACATGTATGGGT